>JAPDSC010009208.1:24581-44726 GCA_026290005.1 Latrodectus geometricus | reverse complement strand
TACATAACATTTCTTGGGTAGCATATTTGTAAAGTAAATATTTTCCTAAAATGATATTAAAGTTTGTTTCCAGCAATTTCTATAACTTCATATTTACTTTAATATGGTATACTTCAAAAAATGAAATTAATAATTTATTTTAAATTATTAAAATAATAATTAAAAGGAACAAGCTTATATATATAAATAATTTTAATATATTGAAGTTTAGTAAAATATTTCTAATTTATTTTTAATTACTATAGTACATCAAAAATCCATTCGTTAAAATTCCTTATTATCATCTAAGCACTTTCAATATTTGTGAACTTAGATGTTATGGTAAAGGAATGTTAAGGAAATGTAAGTAAATGTTCATGAAAATATCTAATTAAAAGAAAAAATATTTATGGCAAAGCAAATTTACTTAAATTAGAAACAAAAATTGCATATGTACATATGTAATATAGCGTTCCATAAACTAAGATATAATATTTATTATGGTTATATATTAATATAATAAATTTAATGTAATATTTATGAAATGAAAACTAGAGTTATTAATTGGTTGTATTTTGTAAATATTGAAGTAGGGAAAATTATTATCGCACTAGCAAATTATTAAATTTTACATTATTGAAGAAAATTATTTTTAATAAAAATGCAAAAACATGAAGTAAGCTGTATTAATTATAAAAGAGTTACTTGCTGTAAGCATTAATAGAAAATTTATGCTTAATGAAAAGTTTAATTTTTTTAATTATCAGTCTTTAATGCCCGCATTCACTTTTAATTCTCCGCATTCACGCATTCACTTACAATTTTTCAAACTTTAACATATCTTTCACGAGAGGTTCTTTTCAAAACTTTACCTATTTATGCTTCTAAATTTAACAATTTTAGAAGAAAATAAAAGTGGTAACTGTTTATTAACTGTATCACCACTGGCCTTACTTTCACATTTCTGAATTAAGTGAGTTAATAGTTATAGTTTTTAGATGATTTTCACACCATGGTTTTCTCTGTGTGCTATTTGAAGAGAAAAAAATAATAATTCTTAAAATTTATAAAAATCATTTACGACAATGTTATGCGTAAATATTTGACCATGATTAAGTATATCATCATGGCGGAGGATACATAAATACATAACAAAACTCATATAATTATTAATTCTTTAGGAAACTCGTGAATTGAAAATTGTGAATCACTTGCAAACTTTTTCCATTTTAGTAGGATGAAAATTTAGTCAAAATTTATAATTATTATAGTTAAAATTTACATAAAATCTTAAGTTTATGTTATATTCAAAAATTTATCTTAACTTCAAATATTATCACACATTTTCTATGTGTGCGATTTATTTTCAATTATGTGTGATTATCACGTACTGAAGTTAAGTGCTAAAATTTATAAATCATATTTATTTCAGCTATGTTATATGGAATTTAAAGTTCTTTTTATAAAACATAAAGTATACACTAATGTGCTTAGAAAATATCAGTGAAAACCAAGCTAAATATTATGAAACTTTATTTTTATAATAAATGTATTCAAATATCAGTATAATACTTCTTATAGCATTCGGTCATAATTCCATAGTTTAATGTACTAATAATTCCATAGTTAATAACCTTAAGTCATGAAGACATCCTTTAGATTTAGATCTTGGTAATCTTTGACAATATATCAAAATATGATTTTTAAAGTATTATCCCTATAATTCATATCATTATAATGATAATAGTATGTAGAAACTTTATCTTCCTTTAACTATTCAGCGTCCTGTTTAAACTCCTTTAGAGACATGTAATAATTTAGTATATTTGAATATCTTTGCAGACAATGTATTTGAATGCAATAATTATTAAGGGTAATCAATACACTCATTGTTATAATACTAAAAGGCTACATAAAATATCTTTCGAAGTCAGCACTGACTAATCCATCTGGTGGTCAAGATTTATTAAGTAGATAAATTTATCTTTTAAGAAAATAGAATCTCTAGACTTTTATATTATATTTAGAATATATTACTTACGAATAATTTTATACTCGCCATTATTTTTTCTAATTTCAAATGCTAGTGCATCCGATATAAAATATTTCGATAATTTTTATCTTTTACATTATTTCATATAAATTTCTTCTGATTTTATATAAAGTGCATTTTGAAAATTTATTGAGTATATACTTATTTAGTGTTACTCAATTCATTGTTTTACTCGCAAGACTATGTCTTCAGAAAGGTTTTACTATAAAATATCCTTATTTTCCATGAATTAAATAAAATTTTCTAGTTAATGGAACTTAAATAGCAGAGTTAACATAAGTGATTAAAGTAATTAAAAACCAATTATAAAAATATTTTACCATCATTTCCATTAAAATTGTTTGGCATTCCTATTTAAATTATTAATTATTGTTTGCATTTAAAAGGAAATTCCATTATCTTAAAATAAATTTAAAAGTATATCTTGTTAAAAACTATTAATATGTTTTCGACGTTATGAACATAAAATACATTAGCTATGATAATTCTTAGTTTAAAGAAAATTATCAAAAATCTGCATAAAGTAGAATTCTATTATCAAAAAAATTTTGATTCTAATAAAAAACAATTTTCTTTTATTCTCTTTGATTCTAATAAAATATAATTTTCTTTTCTACGACTCTTTGGTAATCACTCTGTCAAAACAATTATAAAATACAGACTTGCGGAGATTTTGTTTATGAAACATCATTATTTCAATTAAAATAATAAACTATAATGCTTTTTAAATATTTAATGAGAACTTTTCTCTTCACAAATGATGTAAACTTAGCTAGAGTGTTAGTCATATTACGAAAATGATTAATTCAAAATATTCAGTTTAATTTGCAGTTAGAATCAAAGGTTAAGCTTGCGTGTTATGATGTAAAAATGAACAAATGTTTTTTGTTTCCTTCATAATGAAAAATACAATAAAGAATTTTAAATAAATTTCCTTAAAAAAATTTAAACAAGTTTTCGCTTTTTGTCTAAACAGTAATATTCCTAAAAGAAAAAAAATTCCATATATTTTTATAACTTAACTGTCATATTATTACACATTATGACATTTGTAACAAAATGCTTGGATTATATCTATACGTATTGTTAATTTTTAATGCAAAAGTGCTCGTGTATGACACGTTTAGCTCTCAGTTCATTTAAGGAAATCATGATTCCTTTTGATTTTATCATTAAAATATAGTTTTTGACGTATAATTTAATTTTTATCAAAAAGATTATCAGTTTTTTTTTCACTTTATAAGGATGATAACTATTTCTTCTCAAAAATAATTGTGAATCACTAATTTTTTTAGATTGATGTTGATCACTTTAACACAACTAATTCACAGTAATAAATATTTATATGCCGGCACTAAGGTAATTTATAGCATTTACGATTTTAATTTCTTTTTCAAATGAAAATTATATTTATTAGAAAAAGTTATAAGATTAATTTATACAGATTTCAAATACAATAAATTCACTGGACATAAGATATTCAACTGGTTAAATTTTATGATTTTAATTTATATTATTAAAAATTTATTATGAATCACATGTAGGGAAATGCATACTAACAAAAGCTATATTTATCATTGAAAATCTCTTTTTCTTAAAAATTGCAAATTTTTGAAATTCTAATATGCATCTAGATTTAAATGCAAAATTTCAAATATTTTTCATTAATTTTAAATAGTTTTAAAATATATTGTTAAAGGTTTATACAGCATTTTCTTCACATCAGCACATAAACAAAATTTACTGATAATTACGTATTTGTACTATTGTTTTATGACATAAAGAACTTTAGCAAAGCGATTAAAGCGACTTTCTTGAGCAAGTAAGTACTTTAGTCTGTTTGTCGCAACAAGGACGGAAACTGCTACTCATTTTATCGTTACCCGGTTGGCACCTGTGAACCAAGTCACGGAGGTACGTCACACCACCACAAACCCGTTTATAGGGAGGGCCACATTCATCCATCATCTGAGGAAAGGACAAGAAACAGAGAGAGAAAGAGAATGTACATCCATGCCCGAGCCGGAATTTGAACCCAAGTCCTCCCCATCCGTAGTCAGTTACGCTAACCACTGGACAGGTTGGGCGGCTCCTCCTCGATATATAATACCAAGCGTTGCAACTTTCATGACAAGGTTTCTTGGATGAAATGTCTAAAGTCTGTTCATATCATGTAATATCTTACGATTCCTATTAAACTTCTTAATTAAAAAACTATACATTTTAAATTATTTTCCCTATTCTATACATTTCTATATTAATTGTATATTAATAATTGTTCATAAATCTATATTTACATACATTTTATTGTTAAAAATCTTTGATGGAATTCCTATAGGATTAAAATAAGAATTTCTAAATTTATTATTCGTAAATAAATTACAAAATGAAAGAAAATTATTTCATTAAGTAAAAATGTAAGCAATATTATGAGAAATCGGACACTATAATTCTTTCTCACGATATTTTACAATCTTATAAAGGAATTTTAACGGC
This sequence comes from Latrodectus geometricus, assembly GCA_026290005.1. NCBI lineage: Eukaryota > Metazoa > Arthropoda > Arachnida > Araneae > Theridiidae > Latrodectus > Latrodectus geometricus. The sequence continues at coordinate 40,198 of JAPDSC010009208.1, read as the reverse complement.
ATTTTTACAATTTTCCGTCTTTTGAAACACAAACGAAGGATCTTTTTATTTTTAATTTTTTTCATGTTCAGTTCGTAAAATTTCTAAAAATCAATCCCTTGTGAGGAATTTGGAAAATAATTTGAGAAAGTTTTTGAATGCATTTGAACAATTTGAAAAAGTTAAGTTTACATATCTTAGTAATAAAAATCATTATGATTAAATAGGAATACGTTTAATCATACTGTGAATTAATTTGCATTTTCTTATATAAAAATTAATATATTAATTTATTTTGTTTTATAATATCATAACATCCATTGTTTCAGTTAATATAATAAAGAAATTAATTCCTCTTTTCAAATTCTTATACAAGTTATTCATTGCCTCCTTGTTATTTTCCTGCTTTGTAGAATATTTGCAGAAGAATTATTAATTTGAAAATATTTCTAGGAACCTACATAAAATGGTGGCAGCAAATATTTCATTTTTGCTTCGATTACTTAATAGTTACTGCCAAGAAACTCAGTTTTTTTCTGCATCCAGCCGTGATGAAAGGAATAATCGATATAAAATCATTTCGCAGGAGAAAGTAATTTTCTTTGAAATTCAAGTGTTAAGAAATTTTCTTCTCGTTTTTGAATTTATAAAATTTTATTAAAATGCATAGCTTTATATAACAATATTTAGATTTATTTAGTTATAAATATTGAATATGGAAGTGTCATAATTATGAACTTTTTCATCTATACACTTCAGGATAATTATTCTGTTTAATTTTGATGAACGCTTGATGTATATTGAATTATAAGATAAAAAGAAATCATTAGTTTTTTCTTGTAAAATGTAATTTATTGATTAAATATTTATGTTTAAATTTTTATTCATTAATTTTAATAAATTCAAATTATATGCATGATCAAAATAAATACTAACGATCTTTAATTATTAGTATGAATTGTAAAAATATTTCCTCCTGTATTTAAATTTTAAAACAGTTTTGTCACATGAGCAAATAATAAAATACAAAATTATTAGTGAAAGTAACGTATTTTTATAGAAATAAGAATATAATTTAAAATGAAGTATATAATTTAAATTAGTGAATGTGTGATTGTACTCAATATTTTTTAATATAAATTTATATGAAATAGTTCAATATAATTTTAAAAATAGACTCGTTTTTTCCTTATGTATGAGTTGAAAAGTAAAAATAAGCTTACAGAATTGTTTTTTTTTTTTTAATTATTGATTACTTATACTTTTTAAATTGGAACATTTTTAATAAATATTTTGCTATGTTTCAATTTATTTTATGCATGACAAACAGAATGTATTTCTAGTTATTTTGTCTTCCATTTAAATTTGCAGCTGGTTCAAAGAATTTATTGTTTACACTTGAGTTACCCCCAAGCTTATATAGTTTAGAATTTTTTTTTTTTTTTTAACAAGAATAAAACATGCACTTCAATTTTAGAGATCCCGCATGGTTTTGAACTGAAAACACAAACATTAAATTAATATAATCAAAATATTACCAGAAAAAATGTTAAATATTTATATAAATACAAATTAGAACTAGCAGCAAAAGCCAAAATTAAGTTTAAAATATCGTTTCAGACCGAAATTTCAAGTTAGTCTTACAAAAATCAAATTCTGAAAAATAATTCGAAACCTTTCTGATTGAAGTTTCAGTTTAAAGGAGAATACTTAATTACTACCACAGAAAAAATACAAATGCACACATTGAAAAAAAAATACTTTATATCTACTCCAAATGATGTTTTGAAACAGAGATAAAATCTTTTGAATGAATAACCTAAAATCGAATTGAATTTGATTATGCTTGGAAACTCATTTTAGTTACAAATTTATTAAATATTCAAGTTGAGATTCTTTTTATTCTCATGCTTTGGGAAGAAAGAAAACTCTTTCATTGAGAAAGGAGAATATATATTTTTTAAAAGTCAAAAAAGATAACAAGTATTGATATATTTTTAAAAAACATTTAGCTGTGACTATGTAAAAAGAAATAATGACACATTTGCGTACATTTTGTCCCAGGAGTACCACATAAGGTGAGGATTTAAAAAAAAAAGGAAATTAATAACGCTCCTGAAATGAGAGAAGCTCCGAAGTAAAATGTTATAATGCTTAAATTACATCGCTGTATAATTGTCTTTGCAAAAAGTGTATAACTAATGTGTTAAATAAGGTAATTTATCTGTTATTTATACTAATTAATTTGCATTAACTAGGATAATATGTGTTAAATTAACTACAAACACTCGATTCATCTCGAAAATAAACATAGTTTTATGTTAGGTTAGTCAGAAATTAACATTCTGGTATGCGCTTCATTCATCCTTTGCAATTCACACTGATTGCCGTTAAAATACAAAATACAATATTTTATAGAACAACTGGGTTATTTTATGAAATAACTAGACTAATCATTTAAAAGTATGAAGTATTGCAGATAAAGTTATCACGTACTATAAAGGTAGTGCATAGAATTCTAAAATAATTATTAATAAACAATGAATAACAACAAACGAAACAATCTATAAATAATAGAAATTGCTATTTGCTATATTGTAAAATAGGATTTCCATGACGGAACTACAAATTATTTTAATGAATATATATTAAGTGCCAATATTTTTAAATTATTTTACAAAGAAAAAAAGTTATACATTTTTTATTGAAATAAGAGACACTCCAGTGCGAAATGTTACTACGCTTGAACTAATTACGTCACAGCACTAGCGAATTTCTCGGTAATTGTATTCATAGTTAATTACATTTTGATAGTTCAAAATGAAATACAGATTTTAAATTTCAATATTTTGAAGTGAAACAATTTTAATTTTAAATTAACTAAAGATCGATAGCTTTCTAAGCTTCATTTAATTCTTGGCTTTATTTTTTAATTTTACTCAGGGAAAAACTCTTTTGGACAAACGAAATAATAATAAGATTCATTTATAGAGATCATCATATGTATGTACCCTTTTTATATGTTTTAAAAATCGGTTTAATATGCAACTTTATAACTGTAATTACACAGTTTCTCTCAGATTAAATGCTATTATAAACTTTATGTTTAAAGAAGAATTATATAAATGTTTCTGATTACTCTATAATTTCTGATTATTAGATAAAAAAAATCACTTTCTGTTTTAATATTAAAATAAGCTTTTATCCATTAATAACTTTATGTTTTAACAAAATTAATATGCAAAATATTTATTAAAATAAAAAGTTAAGAATCCTTAATTCTTTTATTATTTTTTTATTCTTTTATAAACTTTAATTCACAAAAAATTTATAAATTCTGATAATCTAGCATTATATAAAATGATATGCAAATAAATAATAAATTTAATAACATTTCACTTCTAAAGATTAATTATTATAGTTAACTCAACCATGAAAGCTGGAGAAGAAAAAATAATTTTGAAAATATAAAAAAAATTATATTTATTTTTCAAAATTCAAATAATAAAACATAGAGGCAATATTTGTTATTAGCACTTCTAAAAAACGTTTTTCGCACTCATTTAAAAAATTTAGTTCAGATATTTTATATGAAATATTGAGTACTTAACATATTTCTGAATAAAAATTTTGCTTATAAATAGATGTTTATTAAGTTTAAAAAAACAAAATAATGACATCATGTGATTCAATAAATTAATGATAGTTTAAATAAGAATATTTTTTATCGTTAAATTTGGTGATAAAAACGTGAAAAAAACATGTAAAATCGGTTTTTGTAAATTTTCATGAGCAAAAATAATTCTTTAAACTTCTAGAAATTATTATTGAAATTATTTCATTAATAAAATAATTCTACATCTAAGTTTTACAAAATTTTATCTGAAAGATATATTACTTATTGTCATAATATATAATATTTTGAAAACATTTCTTCGAAACGATAGAATGAACGATGGAACTTAGATAATGATGAAACAAAGTAAAGTGAATACTAATTTTAAAATTAATAGCAAAGAGTAAATATTTTCTGTAAATATTCAAAAATCATATAAAATTTTATCTGTTTTGAATCTGACTGTTGGAAATCTGTAAAATATTTCAATAAATTACTAAGTTGAAAGAATTGCTGAAATTGTACAATGATGCGCAGTTATTTTAAGAATTTTCAATTAATTAATTTACATACTATTATTCACACCATTTTCGTTTCAAATGAAATAATATAATTAATTGTTTACACACACCATTTAATAATTCGATTAAAACTCTTCTTGTTTTTAATGACGATTCTATTCAAACAGGGTTATTCTCTTTCTCAGTCATTATCAAGTGGTTCAAAGTATGAAGACAAAGTCATCAGCTTAATTTGTCTCTGTTTATTTCATTTCAATACTTTTCACATCTCATTTTTACAGTTTTCTCAACTTATTGACTTCTCTTTAAAAATAAATCTTTTATCGAAATTATTTTCTCCAAAACATAAATATTAGAAACAATTTTCTTTTCTTCTGTGGTTTGATCTATTTGAGGGATTACATTAACATCTAAAATTTCTCTAATAGGAAAGCACAATCATTCACCAAATAGTTTCTCAGAAACTACAAGAAATCCCATTAGTAGAATGTTCTGCTCAATATAAGATATTTTTTGGGCAGAGAGAATTATTGACTAATATTTCTCATCTTACTCAGTGGAAAAGGCTTCGCTAAAAATTACTATAATTAACTTAAAAAATGAAAATATATAATATCGATTAATCGTATAAAATCAATAGAATTATTTCAACTCCGTTTACCATACTTCAAGCAAACTATAAAATTTATAACTTGAAATATTTTTATCAAATGAAACAAAATCCTTAGAAATTAATCTATTCAGAAAACTAGATATTTTGTCATTACAATGAAACAGTTGCCCTATTGACAATCTTACAGATGTTTAAACTTCTAATTTATAAAAATACCTCCTATTTATTAAAATTTATACATTAAACTATACATAACGAAAGCAATAGTTTTAAATTACATTTTTATAAAACAAAAATGTGCTTCATATTATTTTAATATGAGGTGACTATTTTTTAGAATATACGAATGCAAAGCTTTATTCCAAGTGAAATTCTGAAAATAATTGTATACTTAGTAAGTTAAAAATAATAAAATTTCTTTCCAAATATTACACATCATCATTCATATATATAATTACATAAAAATACCGATAAATTAATTAAGGGAATAAAAAAATCTATAACTTTTAAGCAAAAGTTAAACTCTTGAGGTTAACACTAAAAAAACAATTGTTTATCAGCAAAAGAGATAAGAAGTTCTTAAATATTTCACAATTTTATATTTTAAGATCCTTTAGTCACCAAATTTGATATTTGAATTATTTAAATTTCTTAATAGTGATTAAATTATATTAAACTTGTATATCTTTGAATTACATCATTTTTGAATACATTGTATTGGGTGTAATATATTTTTTGATAATTAATGCCTTATATAAGCATTTACATGTAATGAATTTGGGATTTAGTACAAGGTAAATTGTCAACCTTGCTCAGACCTAGAATCCAACCTCAGACCAGTATCTAGTGAGATCAAAGCACTATCACTACGCCACCGGGCTTCCTAGTTTTCATTTTATTCTTCTTAAATTGAATTGAATAACTCCTTCTTTTTTAATGTTTTGCATAATAAAAAAAATATCACAAATGTTATATTAAACTATAATCTGCATTTACATAAAATAATATTTAAATCCTGTAATGAGTAAATTAGAAATGAAGTTATTTCATGAATGGTGAGAAAAAGGAATTCAAGTTTTAAATTACCTGCATGTAAAAGAAATACTCAATGGTCAACTTACCTACAAAATCCCCAAACTACAACTTAGTTTCTGAGTGAGTCCGAGACGAATAATTTATATATAGTAATTCGTTATCATACCAACTGTAGCAATAAACCTTTTTAATTTCTATTCACTCAAATTTTTTATCAATACTTTAGTTATGAATGAACTTAGAAAATACTTCCAAAGATTAGTTATTTCTTTATATGAAAATGAGATTTTTATTTTTGATTGTACTAAAAATCAATTTATTCAGGAAATTTTCTGATGGATGAAACTCCTGTTTATGATCGATAAGACATCATTTATTTCCCTTCATAATATAATGGTTATTTGGCAGTTCCAGTGATGGGGAAATTATGATCGACTGGCTGATTCATGGATGCATTGATAATGCAGAAAAATCCCAACAAAATGTAATTTATCAGAAAATTTAAAGCTATTTATCACAACATGACTCATATTAATTGCTAACTATTAATTTAAAGGAAATAATAAATTATGCAAGCTATTAATAAAATATTTTTTTTTAATTTTTATAATCAATTATAACTAGTTAACTGAATCTTATGAAATGTCCTATTATTTTATTTAAGTTGAAATTCTATAATAACAAATGGATCTTGAGGATATTTTCTCTTTATCAGTTAGAGTTAACATCAAAATTTCTGAATTAAACATTTTCATGAATGTTTTCTTTACATATTGAATAATTTTTCTACCCTTTTTATTTTAAATTTTTCAAAATTTATGCATTGATTATTTAAATGCATATTATTTACAATTTATTTAAATTGTGGTGATTTTAAACTACTTGAAATGCTCTTAAGATAGCTTAATAAATATTCAGTTCGATCAACAAATGTTAATAATGTATACTGAAACACAACTTTCAAAAGACGGTAATAATTAATGATATTGAAACCAACCAATCGAAGAAGATTATTTAAGAATAGTTTTTATATAATTGCATCTGAGTATCTAGTTGATTAATAATTTTTTAGAATTGTAGAAACATTTACGAAACTACAGTTAAAATATAGATAAAAGAAAAGAAACTACAACACTATTGTGTCTTTAAAGTCCCACTTTGTAAATACGTTGATAGTTGTGAGTTTTCAGTTTAAATACAAAAATAATGGGAGATTCAAGAGCAATGAAATTAAGCATCAAACATTTATTGAAATAAAATAATATTTATTTACATATTTCGATAAATACAAATTATGCTAACTATATAATGAGTTAAAAACTGTCATGAAGAAAAAACTAAAATCAAATTGTAAACTTATCTTATAACTTGTCAAGCCTCGAATTGTCTTTAAGTAATACTTTCTGAAATAATGCTTTCTAAAGTATTATTTAAAGATCATTCAAGGATTCACATAACATTATAGTTTGAGAAAGTAATCTGTACTCATGCAGCATGAGATATGAGATTAGAGTCTACGTCTTGTTTTGGTTACAGACATGAATAATAGCTTTTGTCGGATGTTCAATTATTGAAAACCAAAATTATTGAGCTTTAAACCTATATTTTGGCTTAGGAAAAAAATGCTCTGAATAAATTGCTTAAATATTTTCATATCTCAGGTCTAATGGGTAAAACATAAGCATTTTATTTATATATATATATATATATATATATATATATATATATATATATATATATATATATATATATATATAATTACACTTCTGGTCACCATAAATTCAACAACCTGTGAAAACAGCATGCAAATAACATGAAATTTACAGCATGCATTAGCTAAAATGAAATATGCAAATCAATAGAATTTCAGCACAGACGCACATCCTGCGTGCCTATGGCACCCCTTCAAATAGCTATTTAACGCTTGGAGATTTTGACGACTTCAAGTTTGGTAACTGTGTTTTTCTTGTGGTTTTTCTAAAAAAAACGATTAATCATGTCTCGAAGAAAACAGTAATTAATTTTGACCAAGTATCTTAGTTCGAAAGAAGAAGGATAATGGTTTACAGAGATTGTGGATTATCTTTCAGGGAAATCGGTAGTCGTGTTTGACCAAACCCAGCAACTGTAATACAGATATGTGATCGTTGGATGCAGAAGGTTACGACTAATCAACGTGTTCAATTCCATCAACCTCAGTGCACCACTTCATGTGATGACAGGTGAATTGTGCACATGGTAGTGAAGGATCACTCAGCCACATCATGAACCATAGCACAGCACGTTGAGTCTGTAACGCAACATCCAATATTTGCGCGTACCATTTGACAACTCTTACAGCAGACTGGTCTGTCCCCAAAACGTCCATTGCTTCGTCTAATATTGGCGCAGAACCACAGATGTCTTCGTCACCAATGGTGCGATGAAAAAAACATATGGTTGGCAGAATGGAATGAAATTGTCTGTACTCACGAGTCACGCTTCTGTCTGCAACACCACGATAGTCGCGTGTGAGTCTGAAGACACTGTAGAGAAAGGATCCTGAACAACATAACCTGTGTGGTTATGCACCGCCACACAGGTCCTGCACCGGGTGTTTTGATATAGAGCGGTATTGGATATCATTCTCGCATTCCTCTTAGTAACCAGCACTTAATTGCCGAGTTTGTGGAGCCAGGTGTCCTTCCTTACCGTCAGAGCTTGCCCACATCCTTATTTCAACAGGATAATACATGACCACACATAAAACGCACTGTCCAAAAGTTATTCGTCAATTGCCAGATTGAATTTCTTCCCTGGCCGGTCTCCAAATATTTCACCGATAGAAAACTTGTGGTCCATGGTTCCTCAACAATTGACACAGATTATATCCACAGCTACCAAACCGGATCATTTATGGATATGTGTGGAAGCTGCTTGATCTGCTGTATCCAAATAACTCTTCCAAAGTCTCTTTGAATCAATGCCGAGAGTGAGGCAGTGGTGATCTCCAATAATGGTGGCTACTCTGCCTATTGATTTTGGCAGAACCACATTTCTCATTAGGCTATAAATTTAATCATTTGATATATAGTCAACATGTTATCTATAAAATAAAATATGTTGTGTTATCTTTTGTCTTTCTTGGTGTTGCAATTTGGGTGGCCAGCACTGTGTATAAGCTTTTGTTTTGAAATTGGCAAAATACAGCACTTGTAATAATATTTGGTAAATCATAAATATTTTTATTTGATCAGATTGGAAATAGAATTCAAGGAATATGTTTATCTCTCCTTATATGATATCTACATTTTACAATATACTATTTTCATTTGTCTATTGCTTTTAATGACTAAACAGAAGAAACTTATGAAAAGAATCAACATTAATAAAATATATAATAGAAGAAAATTATGTTTTACAAGAAAATGTTTTACATAATAGTTTTTGTTTTATTTGTTTTAGCTTCATAAAACATTTTCATTAAGTTAGAAATCCAATCATAGAATTTAAATAAGAAAATTTAGATTTAATCATATATAAGCTTATACCGGATTATATTTAGTACTTAATAATACCATATTGTTTATTTTCTATTAATTCTGAAGTTTGAAAATATTGCTGTTTATAAATATGGAAGTTAAAAATCAATTATAAAATATAGACATAAATTTTTAACGTATTCATTCATTTTATTTCAACCAGGTTGAACTGGTAATAATTGATTGTAACTAATTAAAATCCTAATTGAAAAAATTAATAAAATCTTTTTTATTCTAATATGTAAATTTAAATACATTTATTGAGTTAAGTAAATTTTACATAAAAATATTAAAAATTTATACGTATGAATATCGTTTGCAATTCATTTGCAATCTTTTAATTATCTAAATTCGCTTTTTAACATTTAATACATAAACAAACAAAAATCAACTCTAGAATAGTATTAAAATCAAAAGAATTGCTTATATATGTAATTTTTATTAAAATTGAACTTTTCTGAGAAATACAAGAACGAAACTCATTCAACTATGAATAAAATAATATTACCTCTGTTTCTTCTTTTCAATTTGTCTTCCAGATTTTACCATTAAATTTACATTTCATTTAAAGTATTCTGAAATACAAAAAAGGAGTTCTAGGGAAAGAAATACTTTTTTAAAAAAATCCAAACATATTTTTGTATCTCCTCCCTTTCACCACCAAATTAAATTGCTTTTCATGTTATCGATAGTATTCTCCGAATGTCTTTAAAAAGTTTGAAGAAACTGAAAAACCTCGCTTTTGAATAAAGTTTATTTCAATATTCAGCAAAAAATGATCTAAATTATTATCCTAAAATCTAAAATTGTGTTACTATCATAGTTTTTTTAATAATGATATAAGGTATAATTGTGTTATTTTTATAAGGATCATTATTATTTAAGAAAAAAAATAATATTTTTCTTTCTTATGAATGAATAAAATAAAGTATGATATAATATTTTTGAAGATAAAATTTTTTTGTGTAGTATTTTTCTGTATATTTTATCACACTCACATACATATACACGCACATAAATGAAAATTTTTGTTACACACAAACATTATGATTAATTAAAGATTACTTTCTTAAAATTATTAACACATGCAATAAGTAATTGCACTCCAGATTATTTAAATTTATATGATACCATATTATGTTAAGCTATACACTTATTAAGCTTTATGATATTAAAATTAATAACTATTGGTCTGACAAAATATTTTTTGATTATTTTAATAACTATATTGAACTATATAAAATTTATATGAAAAGTATTCCATTTGATAGCATTTTAATGAATCACTAGTTTTGCTACTTTTAATTGCACATAAATTATGGAAATTTTAAGAAAATGATATTTTCAATAAAATTGGTGTCTTTTTAAATTAGGATAAATGAGTAGAATATACAATATTTTAATGTTAGCTCTTAAGAAGACAATTAAATTAGAAATATATTTTACAAAGAGAATGAAATTATTAAGATGCATTATGAATGAATTACGAATGAAATTATTAAGATATTTTCTATAAATAAAAATCAAAATATTTACTTTCCTGTTTATTAGTGATTTTTGTGAATGTGCAGTAATTGTAATTAATTAATAAAAGTTAATCATTGTTACATCAGTATATAATTATTAATAGAGATCATGAAAAATTTATTCCCTAAAATAAATCGTAATTTTTGTGATATCTTACGATGCATTATGATTTGTGGTATTAATATCAATAACAATAGAATGATGAATAACAGAAATCTTACATTAATTCAATAATTGTTCTTAACTATCATTAAAATATAAAACCTTTTGTCTTAATTTTGATATGTCTCTATCAATTTCTTGGTTTCAGTGTATACGAGGATAGAAAATACATAGAAAAACTGTGTCATTCAAATTATTCTTTTGTAATTATCTAGTTTAAATAGCACAGCATTGGTGAGACTAGGTGAGAGATCTTAATATCAAAACTAAATTCAAAGAGATTTTTTTCAATGTAAAATACAAAACCAAATAAATGTATTCTCATATTTCATATCGTTTAGTTTATTTCTTTAATTTATGAGGTTTAAAAATGAAACGTTTTAGTTTTTATCAATTATTTTTTAATAAGAAAAATGTAGTTTAACAGAAAGATATTGATTTTATTGGGTATGATGGACAGATTTAAAAATTTACTAAAGAAACTTACTAAGGAAATTTCACTCACAAAAGCTCAAAAATCTATTGTATTAAATATACTATTAATATAATGTACCTTTTTTGATATTTTTCAATGAAAAATATTTAAAAAAAATATATTCACTTTAGTCACAATATCAGAAATACGTTATTTACTATGTCTCTCAAACCCACCTGCATTTTCTTCTTCATATATATATAATTTTCATTATATTATAGAACATAACGATACTAAAAATATTTTACAAGCTGGATGAAATCATTTTGGTTGTGAAATAAATAATATTCTGCCTTTATAAATAAATGAAATAAATAATTTTGGGAATAAAAAATTTCAAGACAGAACATGTAAATTATGTGTTTGAATAATTCAATACGTAAAAGTGTATTGAATTACAATAGAATATCAAACATTAATTTTTGAATGCAAATCGATGTAATGATGACATAAAAAAAGCCTTCATTTTAATTTCATGAAAAATTTCAAACACCTTGTAAAAGGGAAAAACTAGTAAAATTACTATAAATTAAAATCACACAATCACGAATTTCAATATTCCCAGGGCATTAAAAAAGAAATATTTTGCATTTTAATGGAAAATATTATAAGGTAATTCAAAATTTAATATTCATAAACTCTCATATTTTTGTGTTTGTCATAAAAATAGCAGCATTCTGTATATGATATCAAAAATAATTTTCTGAAATGAATGCTTGTTTAATTGAATTACTTTATGTTTTTATTTTATTTTTATAGTGTTAATAATAAATATTCATATTTAAAAATCATTATAACCATGAAAATGTTCATTCAACAAAACTAATTTGAACTTCTAAATAAATCTTTCAGGAGAAATCTAATTTGTTTAACTTACTCGAGAAATAAAGAATTTGTCCGTTGAAGTGTATTGGGTAATAAAATCAGATCGATTCTTCCTGTATCTCGTAATTATCTGATTGTCTAAATTTACTTTAAGGCTAATTTAATAGAAACCGAAAGTTTTACAGTGTATGTCGAAATATTATAAGCTTCTATGTAGTAGGTCGATCTTAAATTATAAATTGTTAAAAGAAATGTTGAAGCTTAAATATTTTATAATTCAGATCAATACATAAAAATCTAATCTTATTAATATATCATTTATTAAAAAGTTCAGTGATAATACACAGACTGGTTGACTGTAAAACAGATTGTAAACAATGAAAACGTTTTTGCAAACAATGAGCCTTCTAGTAAGAGGGATGCTCTACTGTTTTTCCTTTCTCACTTATCTCTGTCTGTCTTGACTATATATAATTTAAGTACAATTATTTGTATTTTTAATCAAAAATATAAAAGTTTTCAAAATCATCATTGAGAAATTTAGAAAAGTCCAGGAGGAAAATTTTCACGATCGACTTAACTAACAGTGTTTCTACTCTGGTAAATAAACAGGAACTAAATACTGTAAGATTTTCCTTCAGATTTTAACTCGTACTTGATTTCTGATTAAATTTTAATGATATATGTTGTAACATGAGAAAATCAGACTGGAGATCAGACAAATACAGAAGTTCAAATCAACACATTAGTCTGATTAAGATAAAATATGAAAATACGATGTTACAGTTGCTTGTATAGTTGAAAGAGAAAATTTTATAGCAGGCCTACTTACAGAATGCGATTCAAAAAATAAATGAAAAGCAAATAATTATTTGATTGTTTTAAACTTAAATAACAATTATTTTGTGAGTGATTAAATGCTTAGGTATAATAACAAACGATGTTTAATTACTAATAAAAGCAAAACAGTTTTTATTTTTTCACAAATGTTTAAGGGTGTGAAAAAATCTTTATAATTAAAATGACTTTCTAAAGTAACTAATAATACCGGTTTAGTATTAAGAATACAACACAATTTCTGATATAGAAAAATATACATTGTAAAAATACTAAAAAAGTAAAAGATATAAATTGTTATTTTAACAGTAATGAATATATTTTAATTAAAACTTACAGTACTATTTTGTATCAAAATAGTTAAACATCGTTTGCAATTTTTCTATTAATGAATTAATTATATTCCTTAGTTTAAAATTTAATTTATTCCTCTAAAAAGTTATACCATTTTTCTGAAAAATCATAAACTGTTTAATGTCTTATATTTCATTTTATAATTACATAAAATTCATAAACTCTAACACATCATCAGTAGCTCATGATATCAAAATAATTTTCATCTTTAGATGGTATTTAAAATTTGAAATTGTTTGAATAAAAGCTATTTTTTAATAAATCTTTCAATGTAAAATCAAACGTAAATATTTTAAAATATCATAACTATTTCAAAAGTAATATACATTTAAATGTTGCGTCTTTTACGTTAGTTAATTGATTTATGACTTTTGTGTTGCCTGTAGATTTGTAAAATTACATATCTTTTTCATTCAAGGAAGAAGCACAGTATTACTCTACATGTGCTCCTTAATCCTGTGATAATTAAATTTTATTTTGCCAAAAATTTTATCTAAAGAATACTTTTTAAATGAAGTGTTTAATTAAAAGAGAAAAAATATAAAACTCTATAATGCACCTTTTTATATTTAAATTCATCTCATGAAGAGTCGTTACATTTTAGCAAAGAATTACTTGATGAAGAAGAAAAAAATCTAATCAAGTATTGAAATGTAAAAATTTCAGTAAAACTTTCTACAGAAAATTCACTGAAATAAATGAAAGTAGTAATTATTTCAAGCACTCTTGGATTATTTTAAGTGGATTACTTTAAGAACTCGAACAAGTACAAATGAAGTGTAAGAAAATTCTGGAAGAATTCTATTTGATTCTACTCAGGAAAGTAATTGTGAATTCAACATAATTCTTTTTGATTATTTCCTTTAATTTAATTAATTTCCAGATAACATCTTCGTACTTACAGTAAATAAAATTTTTAGAGACATCAATTTTCATCATATTCTTAAATTGTAACAAATGCGTTGGAAATTTTTTTCTAATGTGATAATTTCACAATATCCATACTTGTCTTTTATGCATTCAGGTTTTTGAAAACCAAAATTTCATTTAATTATGAAAAATAGCGAAACTCATTTCAAGCAAATGATTTCCATTTTACCTCATACCAATCAAAATAGATAATTAGAAATGTAATTAAATAATTTGTTTCAATTTGGGCTAAAAGATTCCAGTTAAAATGAAATTGTTTAGGACTAAAAGAATGATAATATTTTGCCATTGGTATAAATTTTTGTTAAATTCCTTTCATGCAATAACAGACAAATACTAGACATGTATCGAAATAATATATTATAATATCAATAAATCATCATTGCTGAAGACATTTAAAACTAATGAATAGTATAAATAATCCTATCTATATTTATTTTGCATAAAAATTTGATGTAAGAGACACAATAACTGTCAAATTAAATTAAATTATTTTTAGAACTTTTAGTACAACTTTGCTGTTGCAAATGCAATGAGATAGGAGTTTAAAAATAAATAAAAATAAATCCGTAGAGCTGGGTTAAAAATAAATGTCCTGTTACCTTTTTACACTGAAGATAAATATCGCTGATTTTTAAGCGTATGTCTTAAATTAGATTAAGTTCAAGCAAAATAGCCTTTAATATAATTACTGCTTTTATTTTATTTTCAAATAACGAATTATTTGTGCATTCAAAATATTTGAGAAGATTAAAATATTTACATTGTTCTAAGAATTTTTAAATTGAATTAAAGCAAATTTTATAAGCGTAGTTAAGAAAAGCGCTCTCATAACAATTCATTGTGATTTTAAGTAAACAACAAATTATATCCATTTATAGGATGTGGAAAAGACTGTCATACTTAATGCTAATGTTTATCAAATTACAGAAAGTATTGGAACAATTAAATTATTGATTAATAAAAAGTAAATATTAAGGTGCAACTATTTACGTCCGTAGGATATTTTGGTATTCAATCCAATCAAAAAGTTTTTTCCCATATTTAATGTTTCAAATATCAGAAATAAATTTTTATGAAAATTTTCAAATAAGAATTTGTCTAAATTTAAAAAAAAATACGTTTATAAATTTATAAAATATTTTCACTACAGTGAGCTTGTATTCATTAATATTTTATAGAATATATATATATATATATATATATATATATATATATAAAA
>JAPDSC010009208.1:12745-24181 GCA_026290005.1 Latrodectus geometricus | reverse complement strand
AAGCATGCACCATCTGGGATTTTTAAAGATAAGTTATAGATTTATAGCTTATATTATTGCCCTAAACTTAAAAGAGCTAAAATGTGCCCTAAATATAGCGTTGGTCAACAAAGAAAATCTGATATCTACTCTGAAATAATACAAAAACTATTTCTTATATCCATAAAATTAATATATACATATCTTCAATTTCTTCTAAACAAACTTATATATATAAATCAGACATATTGTTTATGAAACATGAAAGAGCAATAAAATCAGACAAAAAGTAAAAATATAACGTACTTTACATGCAAGCTTATAAAAGAAATGATAATTTATACAAATTATATTATAATATTATAAATCCTTTTTTTTTAGTTTATAGACAAATTTCCTATCGTAAATGAAATTGTTGCTGTTTCAAAAGATATTTGACATCAAAACAGAAAAACTAATTAGTGGGTACTTCTGTGTTAATAAGATGTTTTAATAAAAAATTTTATTTATTGAAGATCAATGCTATTTCTCTCAAAAAATAATTAATATTTCTGTGAAACTCAAAAACTTGTGTTTAAAGTTAAGATAGTGTGTGTGCATGTTTTTATTTTAAAAAATAATAAAATGGGATATATTGATCTTTATATACATCATAATACAAGTTTTAGATGAAATTAAAGAGTTACTTTACCTTCTAAATGTATATGGGTAAGTTAAAATATAATGTCAATTATTGGAAAGCAAACAGGCATACATAATAATTGTTTCCAGTAATAAATTCGAATGAAATGCGGGTAAATATAGAAACACATTAGCGAAAGTATACAGGAGTATATTAGCATAAGATAAAAAGTATGTTTTTTTTCTATTAAATGAATATAAAATTCTATTATAATGATAAATGAAATTATTCATTATAATGACTTTCAATTTGCATATTTTGAATTTCAAAATAAACTATGTTAGAAACTTATAAAGATAGAAAGGAAGTTTGCAAAAATATTTCTGATAGGAATCATTGTAATCAAAAACTATTAATTAAATGACTCACTCAAAACTAAGTTTACCTAAGTAATGATACTATGCAGATAAGGTATGCTCGATAAGAATGTTGTTCATGTGACTTGAAAGTGATACATGAATGGTTATCTGAAAGTGATAAATGTATGAGGTTTCAGTGATGAGAACAAAATATTTTTTTGATTCAGCACACAATCATACAGGCTATGTTACAAACTATATGAAATTATAATTTAAATTATATAGTTTAAAAAAGACATAATAAAACTGAATTAACTAATTTATATTGGCTGCATAAGTATTTCTATCATTTGAATGAAAATATTTTATATTGCATTTCTAAGTCTTGTTTTATAATGTCGAAATTCTCATAATCAAGTTTCCTAGCAATTTATTGTAGCAACCACTTCATTTTCATATTAAAAAATTGTTCCCAATTTGATGAATATACAGGAGCTGCTTTTGTAGTTTACATAGATCTCCAAGTAACACATTAACATTTTATTAAATTACATATAGAAAATTCAGTCTTTCAGGCCGAGGCACGGGCAATAAAAAAAGCAACAATTTATGTAATCAATAATAATACAGATAAAGTAACCATTTGGACAGGTATCTTATCAACACTGAGAGCAATAAATAACCCGCTGCATAAAACTCTAATAATTAAAAATATACAAAGCATCCTATACCAAAGGAAAATGATAATCAGCATATCTAGTTAAGCTGGATAAAAGTTAATGAAGGGAATACCCGCAATGAAACTGCAGACCAACTCCAAAAGTAAGCAGTCTCTAACTCCAATCAACAAATTATTAAAATTAAATGGTTTAGGGGACAATTCAAAAATTAAAAATTTCATATAACACGGCCGGAAATCCTCGTGCGATAACTCTATCCACGGTCTCCATAAGAAGAAAATAATTCCAAAAGTGCCCATTGATCTGTTATCCTCAAATCTAGATCTTAATTATCTCCTTAAATCATGGCCAAATCGTAGTTATTTCTATAAAATTGGCAAAGTTAAGTCATCATTTTGCCACTGTGGCCAAAATGGCACTCTAATACACTATGTAACAAGTTGTCCTTGTACAAATGCCTTCCATTTCCAAAAGTCATCCACTCAGACTTTCTTAAATTCTGCTCACAAAATTCCTACCCAAAAGACAGAGTAACATATCGAACAGCTTTTCTTAATCTTTTTTACACAATTATAATCAATCACTGTATTACATTATGCATAAATATTAATTAAAACGTTCAAAAATATTACAAAACAATATCTAACAGATTTCAATATTTATAATTAAATGTAAATTCAGTGGATATACTGAAATCATGTAAATAAGAAATGGACTCTTTGGTAAGAATGCATGAATAATAACTGTTCTTGATAGAGTTATATTTGTAAAAATTGTATATTGGCTTGCTAAATGATAAAAGGAAGTTTTGGAAAAAGTTATGGAAAAATAAGTGTGATTCTTTTATTTCTATTATTTCAATATCATATCTATTAGGTTATGAAATGTTGTTAATAGTTTTCTTCAAATAAAATATCTCTAATGAAGTCTTTTGCGCAAACACCTTATGCTGATATTAACTTGCTAATATAGAAATTAAAATCATTGTATATTCTTAAATACAAAACGAAAATTCAAAATATGAGTACTTATTTAAATCAATTGATTTCATAGCTTCTATGAATCTTTGTTTCCTAACAATAAGTCTCTCAAGCATTATTTATTTTTAATTTAAATATGTTTATTGTATCAGAATTGAAATTAGCATTTTGTAATCATCATAATTGAATTATTTTTCGTCTTCCACAAATGACTAAATGGATTCATCCATAATTGTCTTATCTCAGTTAAACATTATTCGATTGTCTTCCTTAAGAAACAACAACAAAACAATCAAGTGTATCTCTATGTTCTATGCTCTTTAACAAATAAAGGAAATGAAGTTCATTGAAAGTTAAACAAAGAATTTCATATTGTGAAAAAATAAAATGTTTTATTATATTCTATAATGCTAATATTTACTTTGGAAAACGTAATTAAAGCACATCGATTTTCTGTACTAACTACCTTCAAAATAAATGACATAATTAGTTAATTTTATCTTTAATATTGGAAGAAAGTCTTAAAATATTTGTCTTCATTAATTAGTAATATTCTACAAAAAATTTTTAGTTTTAATATACGTAATTTACTTCTCAACTTAATCCATCTGAATGTTGCCTCTGAATCAATTTTCAATCTCTAATATATCTCTCAAAAGATTAAATTTTATGTCATAAATTTATATAATCTACAACATTTTAATACATATTATACATCATAATATAATATTTATATCATTAAACTATACTGTCTCATAGTGTTATGAAGCGTGTCCGAAAAATAAAATCCTAATGTAAAATACTTAAACACTTTTGTTAGATATATAAAAAGTATTCACAGGACAATGTCATAAAATTTTGCTTGTACTATTACATTATTTCTATATGAGGCCTCAAAATATAATGTATATTTAATGTTTAATTTTCTCAAAAAAAATGTTCTTCATCATTTTAGTACAAATGTCCCAATCAGAGATGTAATCATTTTTAAATTAGTAATTATAAAAACAAATTTTCTCTTTAACACACTAAAGGGGTAAATATTAGTTGAAGAAAGCTCCATAAAATTGATTTCTACAATAATTTTTCAATTTCATTCCTTTTTTCTATTTTTAATGTTTTTAATTAATATGGAATAAAAAATACATTTTACGACCAAAATTTCATCTTTGTAGAGACTTACACATTTAGATCATTTATTCCATTTTGAAGCATAATAAGTTAGTAAGAACTTTTTTTAAATTGTAATTTTTGATCATATTTTCAAAAAATAAATGGTTATATGCATATATTAATCTTCTTTGAATATCTTTCTACAGCTGCTAAATGCTTTTGAATTTGAAACATTATAAATGATACTTTTAGTGGTTATTTTGTAGAAAGCAGTATTTTTTGTAGGCAAGAAAATATTAAAGTATAACTTTTACATATTTATAAACAAATATATTTGATTATGTTATATATTATCCTATCCAAATCTATAATATGTTCACCAATTATAAGAATAAACGTCCGTATCTCTAAAAATTTGCACAAGACAGTTTTGTTTTTCGAATTATTAATTGAGATTTTTTTCGATAAAGAAGATGCAAAGTACTAATTTAATTAAAAATATGTCAGAAAAATATATGAAAATATATCTCATGCACTTGTAAAATAATTTTAAATGGTTGGGAAAAGCTTAAAAATATACTATTATATGTTAAACAAAAATAGAAAAAATAAAATCTGGAACTATAGAAAATTATTTAAAAAAACTTAAAAGTTTTAATCAGGAATTTTGCATCAAATATATTACTGTAATAACTCTCCATATTTTTCATTTAGTTCATTTTGCTTAACAGTTGTTTTAATTACAAAATATAAAGCATTTCAAAATAAACTTTATACTCATAAATACCTTACTAACAGATTTGAACATAGATATTAAATTAAAAATAATTATATAAATTTTCAGAAAATGATTATAAATAAATGGTAAGAAAGTAAATTTAGAAAAAGTTGCCTTAGTAATCAATTACATCGTTGATGAATTTATTTATAAAGGAACAATTTTGCAGTCTATTAACAATGTGTTAGTCCATGAAACTTCAGCACAATACAACAATTCAGAAATGTTAGTAACTCCAGAACAATGAAGTTACAATTATGTCGTAAGTATTTCTCAGCTTCTTTTAATTTTTAGTTTAATTAAAAAATTTAATCAAAGAAATTGAGAAAGGTATTCTGAATTGAGAACAAATAGTGCTTATTTCTTGCTTTTCTTTGATTCAATCATTTATTTATTTCTTAAATACTGTATGTTATACAAGAAAGATAGCAAATATCTAGGATTCTTCACACTATTTGTTTGTAATAGAAGTATGCAGTACAGCATTTACAAATATTGCTGTTAGTATGATCAACAGATGATTTAAATATGAATCTAATGATAATTCATACCATCGAAGAAAGTAATAAATTAGTAAAAGTATTTTGCAAATATTTAGAAATCAATTTTATTCATGATGTTTCTAAATTCATATTGAAATATCATAGTGTGTGCATGAAACCTAGATTAGTCTAAAAGTAAAATGCACAATCAAATCAATTCAAATCAACCCTAGATTAGGCAGCTTCCTGTAAGTCTTTCCAAAGATAGTGAAGCCTATTCGCATGGCACAAGAAAAGAAATTCATCCAAGCCATAACCATCTACTTTAAAAGCAAACATTCATAGGACAAAAGTACCCATTCACCTCCCGTTATTCAAAAGTGGTTGAAATTGAACATAGGAAAGGATTTTTGGAAATGTACCTGGCCACAACTTACAAGTCTGAGGCTGTTAGATGTCATTTCATTGCCATCACATAATTTACTTTCTGAGGAAAAGCATTTTATAGATAATTGAGCAGATTCAGATATCGCAAGGGAAGAAACACTAAAAGTTATGTATATTGAGAAAAAAGCTCAAAATAGTACTTGAATTGTTTGATAATGATTAAGATCATAACATATCAGTAACCATGATCTTTGACACCATGAAAATGTAACACCCGTAGTGGACAGCTTTATGCCAAAGACCGCTGTAAGGCATTTTAATATACAGCGCAATGTTGCCTTCAGAGGATTTTTCATGAATAGTTGCATAAATTCTCTCGTATCACAAGGGTAACATAGAAATACTCTCAAGCACAAATCTCGATAGATGTGTATATATAAAGCAGAAATTCTACAAATAAATCCAGTTGTTCAACACTAGAACCAAGACCTTGTACTCCAAGGAACACTGCTCTACCATAGGCCATGCTAATCCCAAAATAAAGTAAGACAGCCTTCAAAAAATAGAGATCTTGAGCTTGCAGTTTGATGAGTTCTCATATGTAAACAACTGTAAGGTAAACATAAGACCAATTTTTAGCTGACAGACTTGTTTCAATGATTTTCTGAGGTGTTAATGGAGATGTGTGTTTTACAAACAATTACATTTATAGACTCAAGCATGGCAATGGTGCTAAGCTATTCTTAAGATCATCAATGCTTTTCCCTTTATTGCTGCTAATAAAAGAATACAGCTGTAGTACTGTGTAGTGTTTGAGTAATTGTCACGAATCATTGATATCATGTTCAGCAAATAATAAGATTTTAACGAACATTGTTAATAAGATTATCAACTTTCAAATAAAACGATAAAATAATAAGATTATTAAAAATAAGGTTATCAACTATCTAACTACTAAAAATAAAAATAAATAATAAA
Organism: Latrodectus geometricus; assembly: GCA_026290005.1. NCBI lineage: Eukaryota > Metazoa > Arthropoda > Arachnida > Araneae > Theridiidae > Latrodectus > Latrodectus geometricus. Next base: position 17,823 of record JAPDSC010009208.1, on the reverse strand, counting down.
TCCAAAAAATAAGTTTGCTGTAAAATCACTCTTTTTTACAAGTTTTGTCATACAAGACTTACTATTATGCAAGTGCTGAAATGGAATTTACTAATCATAGCATGTTTCATTTGTCATGAAACTTTCACAATAGAAACGTGATACTTTTATTCATAGCAACTTTGAATGTTTATTTCTGTGACAATTGAGTTTTAAGTAATTAAGAATCTTATATTTCATACCTCAAAATGCAGAAATAGGTTTAATTTATGTCTAAAAGCTATAGTAAGTTAAGTAAAAGTAAGGAGTACTTATTTTAAATTTGAAAAATAGTATTTATCTAAAACTGCAGAAGACTTGTTGATCAGTAGCTTTCTAAAAACAGATTTAAATTTTATGTTTATAAAAACTTATTTAGCACACGCAATGGTTTAAATAACATGCCTAGTGACAATTTACGTGTAATTTTTCTCCCTTGCTTTGGAAATAAATTAGAATTATTTAAATGCTATTTTTAATGTATTTACTTTGTAAATGTAGTAAAATAATTAAAAAAATAAAAACTAACATCTTCAAATTCAAGTAAATAATTCATTAAATAAAATCTTACTAATTGAATAAACTTTAACCATATAGCATATAAATATAGTTGTTACTAATTAATTTCAATTTTTTTATAAAGGGAATTTAAAAATCTCAATACACAAAAAGAGCTTTTCTCAATTTTTTACCAAAGCACCTATTTTTGTAAATCTTTAAATTTATTTTTATGTTATGAATCCATAAACTAGCAAAAAATGTAATTTTATTTCAGATAACATGATATGTAATCTTATTTCAATTAATATTAATAAGAATCAAGACAATTATAAATGTTTTTTCTCAAAGTTACTTTAATATTTATAAACAATTTAATTATGTTGCCATTAATATTTATGAAAAGGCTCAACATAACTATCATGCATTAAAATTAATTAGATTTAATTCATATGAAACCTTATTAATTAAATTATCTTTTTAAGATTTTTATAGACAAAATTTTATTAAACGCGTTTATTATGTACTCTTCTAACTAGCTAAATATTTTCAAATTGATAATTAAAATTATTTATATCTCATTTTATTCACAAAGCTATGTTCAAAACAAAAAAGCGTATTTTTTAATCTATTATAATTTTTTAAGGTATGTTTCAAAATATAATTATATAATTTGATTACATTCATTTTCAATGTATTTTAAATAGTTTTTATATTCAAGTTCAAGAATGAGATTAAAAGAATCTTGCATTTATCAGTGTATTTTAACTAATGAATTGTATGTCTTTTTCATATTAATAGGATGTATTTTAGTTTTATTTATTTCAGTATTAATTTTAAAAAAAAATCAAGGAGTCAGATTTCAACACGTATTACTGGCATATCTAACAAGAAAATAAATAAAAATTTGAAAAGTGCTTGTTAACTAGAATTAAATTTTAGAAATGATGTGTTGTAAATTTGAAAAGAATTAAAATGTGAGTATGAATATATTTCAAATTAATTAAACAAAATAAAACAAAGTAATATATTAGTTAATTAAATTCAAAATGACTGAATTTAAATCCGAATATGTATTAACTGAATGTGTATAAATTTAATATAAAACATGTAAAAAGTAGAAATATTAGTTACCTTTTATTTTTAATCCGGGTACCAAGATGTTTCTCGCAAAAGAGATTAATTAGTTACATGTAATTAATTAGAAATTGATAAGATTTTTAATTTTTTCATTGCAAAAAATCATACAAATATTTAGGGAAATTTCAGATGAAGAAGTCCTTCAAATTATGTTGATGGTATTCATTATTTTGTATTTCCATGTACTTTAAATCCTGTTAATAAAGGAAGTTTATATTTAAATTGAAACCAGAAAATGCAACTAATTTTAACTTAAATTTTAGTATGAAGGATTGAAAATATACTTAAAATTCATTAAGAAATTAAAACATCCATATCTCAAATATGATAATGTGTTTATATTTCCGTGAATGCAGATGTTTACCAAATATTACTCCTACTCTATGCGGGGAATTTCATTTTCTTAATATTCTTTATCACACAAATAGATGAAAATAGGAATCAAATGGTTAGACTGGACCATGTGGTGCTTGAATTATTTTGCATTTTCAACCTCACTGACGATTTCAATAATGTTATGAAAAAATTGCCAAATAACTCTTAAAATATGAGATCAACATGTTTCATTACACATTTATTTCTTGTTAATGAAATAAGTCAATATTTGGCTCTTGTTAAATTTAGAAGGATGCTTGTTGTAATAATGGCTATATTTGAAAATAATTTGTTTGAAATATATCCAGGTAATTTTATTTTAAATCTTTTATTTCAGTAAGGGTACCTTATCTTTGAATCTTTACAATGTTTCAAAAAAAATTTCATTTTATAATACTTTTCTGCATTTTTTAAAAATGAATAACATTTTTAAGGAAGCCAATAAATTTAGGTTTAATATAATCTATATTAATCTAATGTAGGGGACAGAAAAAAACTAAATTTAATTAAAAACAGCTTAAATTTCTAAATTTCGGAAAAAAACTAAAAGATATCCAGAGGAAAAATAATTATTAACTTTAAAATATTTTAATCCCCTTTTGATAAACATTTATAAGGAGAGTATTATTTTTAAAAATTGATTACAGTTTTTATGCACCCAATTTTGAAAACATTAGAATGCAGAAATAATCAACGAAGATTATTGAAACATACATACCGTGGCGACATGAATTTAAGAGATATATAAGTTGATATTTCAAACATGTATATTATAAACCACCATCCTAATCTACATATATTTAATAGATTCAAGAACAGCCGATACACCTTAATAGAAAGTGACTAGTAAGGGGATGGGAATCTTGACAGTATCATTTGGCTAGCAGATAACTTTGTCTCATCACCAACCGGAATATACACCTTACAACTCGCTACGAGACGCGAGAGAAAACACTGACATTGTTCTTTGCATAATTTATAAATTTTTGGTTTTGTTAATTTAGGCATCGTTCTCGTTAATGGATGGTAGTGAATTCGAATCCCGACTTAACCGAAGATCCATCGTGTTCACTATTGGAGACTGGGGCACATAAAGTATGTCGTGGTCGCAATGTCCTTCTCCATGTTCCATTCCAAATTAATATTGCTAGGGTTGTTAAGAGCCATTTTTTATGTTTTCTCTGGCTTCTAACTCTATATTGGAAGATCCAGTTGGTCCACCCTCATAGGGGTGATCTGTTCAAAAACGGAAGGTGCTCTGTCAGACTTCATTCGCCCAATCCCTGACCGGCGGACTTGACTTCGCCAAGTGACATTTCTAATAACAACAAAATGATTCAAAGATTAATGAGGCTATTTATCTTTGAATCTCGTAATCAAAATTATCAACTATTCAACATAGTGATCTCATCACAGTTCAGATTCAAAGCTAAATAGAATGAGTTGAGTAACAATTTGAGGTTCCTACATTAATCATCTATGCCTTACCTTTTCTTATGATCATAAAAATCATATTAGTAGATAAGCCATAATTTATTAATTTACAAAACATTTAAAAATAGAAATTGATAATTATGGAAACAGTTAAAAATCGTACAAAAAAACATAAATAAAGTTAGGAATAGAAAATATAAATAATAAAGTATCATCAATTAACAACAAAATAGCACTCAAGCATAATAGTAAGTGCTTGAATATATTTAAGGTATGGTAAATGGATATTAAGAAAAAAATATTCATCCAAGGATTTTATATGAGTGCAATGGAATTTACAACAGTTCTGCAATTCTAAGCGATTCAAATATTCTTTAATATAAGATATGAAATTTGTAAATTCATAGAATAATTTTAATAAATAAAATAATGACTGGTTAATAATTTATGTCCAATACACAATCATATAAACTTTGGTTATTTAGGTCAATTTCAGTTGATGTTCTTAAGTCTTCAAAATCTTTAAAAGTGTTAAACTAGTATTTGACGTTTGGTTGAAAGAAAAATCGTGAGGTTCACTATTTTGCTTACTACAAGTCCTTTAATACATTGCAGATATAGCATGTTTCTGATTGGTTGAAAAGCTATCTTTTGCTGAAATTTAATTATAATGACATTGTTATAACCCTGGTTACTAATCGGTAATGCTGCTTGAAAGTCTGTCTATATTGTTGTTGGAGTTAGTGAAAAATTATTTAGATGATTGTCCATTGCTTCCATTATGGCCCAACATTCTGCTTGAAAGGCTGTATTACACGTTCTTAAGTTAAATTGTTGCGTTGTTATTTAGATATTATCATTGTGAATAGTGCAAATGAGACTTTGAAATCGTTTTCAAAACCTGATCCATCTGTAAAATAATTTAAACTAGTTGATGAAAAACTGGTTTTTATCATTTATTTTTTTTAAAAAATGATATTAATATATTTTGAAAGGGGGATCAATGATTTCCAATCCCTAGTTATTCAATTTCCAGATATCTAAACTTATGTCCAGATTTAAGTTTAGACATCTAGAATATGTCCAGATTTTTGGATATATGTTGAATCTCCATTTTTTTCATATCTTGTTGGAAGAACTTTTATTTGCTACATAGTTTTCAAATCCGGATGTAATGGAGGCAGATTTTCAAGGATTGTCACAGCAAAGATTGGTGTTGTTGTACAATATATTGTGATTTTTAAGAGAAAGATTCTCTGTATACTACTCAAGGGATTGATTAGTATTTTATTTAAATAAAATCCCAGAAGTATGTATCTTAAAATATTATTTTTTCCATTCATGCTAAATGGTTTACATTTGGTATTTGGTTTTGAAGTGTCCATTGACGTCCTGCACTTTGTCTTAAATTTTGAGAGATTTGAATTTTGGTATCCCATATGAGGTAATAAAATTTTTTTGGTTAATTTAATACTTAAACTAAAAAAAAATTAAAATACTTAACTTTAAAATTAAAATACTTAAACTATTTGGAGTTCTTTTGGAAATAGTCCAGTCTTATACAAAAGTTAAAAAATTGAGTAAGATATTTGGGAAGGCTTTTTTTTTATATT
>JAPDSC010009206.1:1212-28032 GCA_026290005.1 Latrodectus geometricus | reverse complement strand
GTAAAAAGTGCAGTAAAAATTACATAAAAAATGCAGTAAAAATTACAGCAAAAAGTGCTGTAAAAATTACAGTTAAATATGCTGAAAAATTTTTACGGATATGCTGTAAATTTGCAGTAGATTATACTGGCGCCCAAATTGCCAGCACTTTTTGCTGTAAAATAATAGTGTTTTTTTTTAGAGTGTGGAATGGTCCAGAATTTTTAAAATCAACTGATAATATAAAAATTGTGAAATTTCTGTAACCTTTTTCAAATATTTTATAAAATTGCTTATTAAAATTGATAGCTTTAGATATTTGTATGTTAACAATATTCTCAAGAAAATGTTTTTTGTTTGTTCTTTTATTTATTACACCTTGTATTGAACTGCTGGCAAGGCAAGGTGGGGCGGGATGTTGGCGCAACGTAGAAAACGAAGCGCCCTCTATGTAAACGAGACATTCCGCCTCTGACCACGGAGGAGAATGGAGCTTGACTGACTGTCAGCTTACCTACTTAACACTACTTGTTATTTGCTTGAACTTGTAATCTGAGTGCCAACCCTAAGGTTTCTACTCATTCATCTTGTTTTAGTGCTGTTGGCCTATGATTTTAAAAGTCATTGATTGAAAGAGAAGGAAAGAAGAAGGAAAGGGGGATCATTGCCCCGAAAGAATTGCATCGCTACAGTAGTAGGCGGCAACTGGTCTTAGATGGATATCTTCCTTGAAGTTTTCAAATTGAAAGATGCTGTTGAAATTGGCAGTATTGCAGTGAGTTGCTTTTTGATAATACTTATGGTTAATGCTGGCAATGTAATTATGAAGAGGCTTGAGGCAGAGATCATGATGAATAGATTTATTTCTAATGTAGTAAGGGGCGTTAGTAATTCTTCTGAGGATTTTATTTTGAAATACGGTCAGTTTCTTGAGTTCTTTTTCTTTGATAGTGTTCCAGGCAGGAGAAGCATAAGTGAGTATAGGTCTGAGGATTGCTGTGTAGATGAGTCTTTTAGTTTTGATTGTTGCCTGGGAGTGTGGTCCTATTAAGGGTTTTAATTTGTTATAGTATGCATTTGTTTTGGCGATGACTGATACAACATGATCTTCCCAAGTTAGTTTATGATTTAAAGTGAGTCCAAGATATTTTGCTTTTTTAACAATTGGAACTTCAGTGTTGAAGAGGATTAAGTTGTTGGTGATTTTTTGTCTATTTCTTGCTCTAATAATTAAAAGTTGAGATTTTTGGGCGTTAATTTTGACTTTCCATTTTTGGCACCAGTTTTCTATTGCTTCAGCTTTATTTTGCAGTCTGTCAATGGCAAGATTGACATTTTTGGATTTTGTTATTATTCCAGTATCATCGGCATATAAGGCAGTTAGGCTATTGTAATCAAGTTTATCTATGGGAAAGTCGTAAGTGAATAGTAGATAGAGGATTAGCCCGAGGATGCTCCCTTGTGGGACTCCAGAATTGATATTTCTAGTTGTAGAGGTGTGATTGTTAATTTTGACTTGAAACTTTCTGTTTGATAGGTAACTTTGTAGGATTCTGATTAGATTAGTAGGAATTTTGGTATCTATTAGTTTGAAGAGTAGACCAGTGTGCCAGACACTGTCAAATGCCTTTGCGACATCAAGCATGAGGAATGCGATGGATTGCTTGTTGCGGATTGATCTGCCCATATAGTCAATGATGCGGATAAGTTGCTTTGTGGTGTCTAGGTTTTTTCTGAATCCATATTGTTCATCAGGAAGTTGGTGGAGTGAGTGTTGAAGTCTGTTTAGTATAATTCTTTCAAAAATTTTGCTTATTGTGCTGAGAAGGCTTATAGGCCTGTAATTTTGTGGCATAACTGGATCTTTGAGTGGTTTAGGGAAGAGAATAATGATGGCTTTTTTCCATTGAGTTGGAAAGTATTGATTTTGAAGGCAGCTGTTGAAGATGTTTTTAATAATTTCGAGGTAATTTTGAGGGATATTTTTGATCATTTTGTTACTAATATTGTCTTGGCCGGGAGCTTTGCGATTTTTGAGGTTTTTAATGATTTTAACTATTTCTTCAGTGGTGGTTAGGGCAATAGATTCGGCAGGTGCATTGTTTCTGAGGAATTTTGTTACAGTTTTTCTAATAAGTTTGTCGGAGTCTTCATCAGGATCTTCATTATTTGGTGAGAATTGGTCTTCAAGGGAATCAGCAAAAACTTCGACTTTGTCCTTGGAATTGAAAACAAGACCTTGCTTGCCATGAAGTGGTCTGTTTATTTGTATATCTCTTTTGAGAGTTTTGGTTAGTTGCCAGGTGGAGTTATTGTCGGTGCAGATATTTTCTATTTTATTATTCCACGATTTTTTCTGATAGCTTTTGCATAGTTCACGAATTTGTCTGTTTAGTTTATTCATTTCTATTTTAAAGTTAGGATCCTGTGTTTTTTGCCATTTTTTGCGAGTCCAGTTTCTTTGTTTGATGATAATTTTAATTTCTTTTGGTAGAATATGGTGATTAGGTATTGGATTTTCGTGAGTTGTTGCTCTGTTAATGGCATTTTGAAGGTCTTCGTTAAGTTTGTTGATGGAGTTTTCTATTTCATTGCAGTCTGTTGGTGGTGGGTAGTTTTCACTGTTTCTGATGAGGATGTTATGGTAGAGATTCCAGTCTATTTTTGAGATTTTCTTTATGGTTTGCAAGGGGGTATTTCCTATTGTTGCTATTACTGGTACATGGTCTGAGGAAAGATCGTTGAGAACGTCTGCTGATATTGGGATGCTAGTGCTTGAGATGAAAAAATCTAGAATGTCGGGTCTATGAAGATTATTTGGTGGGTAGTAAGTAGGGTGAATTGGTGCAGTAACTTTAATGTTAAGCTGATTAATTATTTGAATGAGATCTTTTCCATTATTATTGTTGTTTCTACATCCCCAGCTAATATTTTTGCTATTAAAATCTCCTCCTATGACGACTGGAAGATTGTCAGGAAAAAGGTCTTTGATTTGTTTAAGCGTTAGTTTGTGTTGAGGTGCGTTATACAGAGCTGTGAATTTAATTAGAGGGTAATTTTGAGTTTGGATGACTATTGAGATTTCTTCAAATCCTTGATTATTTGTTTTGCTGTATTCTGTTGGAGCTAGAGATCTTTTGGCAATAATTGCGACACCTCCTCCTTTATGGGATTCTCTATTGCAGAGGAAAGTTGAGTAGTTTGCAATTTTAAGGGTGTTTTGTCCATTGAAATGAGTTTCTGTTATGAGGCAGATGTCAATATTATTTTCTGTAATGAAGTCTTTTAGTTCTGTTGATTTTTGTGCAATGCCATTTGCATTCCAGAGTGCAACGATGAATGGTGTAAAACTGTTATTTGTTTTAAACATTATTTGATTGTTGAAGTTGGCTAGAGGTGTTAGTAATTATTGTTTTGGTAATTTCTATAATTCCAGATTGCTTTATGTAGTTAACTAGGCTTTTTAGTTCTGTCATTATTTGTTGTGCCTCGTTTAAGGTTGTCTTGTTTTCTTCATTAATTTTTTCTTGTTTTGCTGCTTCTGCGTAACTTTTGCTGATGAAGGTTCTATTTTGGTATAATTTGTTATTTGTGTTATTATTTGTTGAGATTAATTTTGTTTCTGTTTTTGGATATTTAGGACAGCCTCTGTGATTTGAAGGATGGTCTCCTCCGCAATTTGCACAAGTAGCTGAGATTTCTTTCAATTTGGTACATTGGTAACTGAGGTGCTCACCAGCACACTTTAGACATTTGGGGGAGTGTCGGCATGAAGATTGAACGTGGTTGAAGGATTGACATCTGTAACATTGTGTTACTCCTCGTTTTCCTCTGTAGGATTCGATTTTTACCTTCATGTTGATAACATAGTTTTTATCATAAATGGTTTTGGAGTGCTTTGTAGGTGGGAGAGTTACAAGAAATAATGGCATTTTAATTATGGTTCCTTCGGATTTTCTTGTGAATTGAGTAATGTTAAGTACTGTGAAGCCATCATTTTGTAGGTCTTCCATAATTTCGGAAATTTCAGTTTCTTCTGGTAGACTTCTAATAACTATTTTAATGTTTTTGTCAGTTGGGAGAATGTATGTATGGAAATTTATTTTAAGTTCATCAAATTTTGCTGTTATTGTACGATGGGCATTTGAATCTGGTACTTTTAAATTTATTGAATCTCCAGCCATTTTTCCTGAATATCCTATAATTTTTAAATCGTCCAGTAATTGTTTAATTTGCTTCCATTTAATTTTGGGATCTTTGATAATAATGGGTGGAATTTTCGGATTTTTAAGCTTGGCCAATTGAAAGGTTTCATTATTATCTTCTTCCATATCTTGTGTTTGATCTTCATGTTCCTCTTGTTCCGAATTTTGGATTGCAAAGTTTTGATATTTTTCACATATTTCATTTATTATTGGAGTAATATTGAGTTTGTCGCCACTTTTATTCGATTCCGGGTGATTTTTGGACTGTTTAAAGTTAGAATTTTCACTAATATTCGGGTTTACATCCATATTTTGTTTAGCATTAGATTTGGTAGGAGTGTCTTTTGATAGAACGTGGCTTGTGACGTCATTTTGCTGAGATTTTGATTTTCCATTATTTTCGATGATCTTGACTTTACTTGGTAACGATTCCTTGTTCTTGTCATGATTTTCGAAATTAACACTTGATATAAGGCGCTTTCCTTTTGTTTTTTGCCCATTTTCTTCAATTTTGTCTAAATAAACTTCATTTTGAAGAATTTCAAAATAATTTCCTCTTTTTGAGGTGACGTCTACTATCGGTCTTTTTGAGCTAGAAAAGGTACTTGAAGAATTCGAATTTTTATTTTCTTTAGTTATTTTATTGATTTTACTAGGTTCTTTAGCTGGTTTTTGGATTCGAAATTGTTGGGAGAAGGTCATGAAGATGTTTGCTATTTCATTTCGTTGCTCATCATCAAATTCTGTGGTATTTTTCATGTCGTTCATCAATATGCCAATTTCTTCAATTTTATTTCTAAAATTGTCGATGAATGATCTTGTGTGGCTCATTTTACTGGAAGCACTCGCACCAGCAGAGGAAATTCCTTGAGGAGGGATCTTGTTTGAATCATACGAGGATTTGTTGTTTTCCGTGTCCATAATTTCATCCAATTCGTTTCCTTTGTCGTCAATGTTAGGCCTAACCATGTTGTCCAGATTTGTGCAGCTGGGTGATGCAGCTAAATCACCCGGTCCTAAATCGCGCCCTGAAAAGGGCACACCAGCAGGGTTAACTGTCTCCTTAATTGGGATTTGGCTTTTTACCTCTCCCTGCGGAGAAGGTGAAAAAGCATTCATTCTCTTGAAAGAAATAAAAGCGGAAATTGGGCGGAGCTTGTCTCAGATACGTCTGTCTTGTTCAAAGGCGAAGCACTCTTGTTATTTGCTACTTTACTTGTTATTGTTTTATATAATAAAATTAATAAAAATCTACACGAGGTCCGTCGCTTAATTTAAACAACTTACAACACCAAAAACTTTTGAATTTATGGACTAACAGTGACGTCATATTGTTTCCAAACATGAGCTGTTAAGCGTCATTTATCATTGAAACTGCCATAGACTTAGGTGATAGATTTTTAAATTGTTATTTTTGAAATTGATATTCATTATTTAAGGATAACGTGTTTGTTAAAACTTTTAACATTTTGTTTGCTTAACCTTTGATTCTCGCCAAATTGTAGTCACAGTTAATCACCAAGCTGGGCAAAATCCAATCGTATTCTGATTGCAACAGAACAATTTATTGTTCTGTGCCAACAAAAATCTCCAAGTTTGTCAAGAAGGCACTCTTAAATACAATATTAAACAAATGTTTACATTGTATTTGTTTGGAAACATGACGTCACACTAATGTCGTCAATTGGTAATACTTAAAAAATATTTGTGATTTGTATTAAAAATGTTTGCGAAATAATGATATAAAAAATAAAACTGAGTATCGCATTAAAAATTAAAACATGTATTTCAAAACACAGCTACAACCGAGCTGGCAGCAGAATGGTTAACGCTCTGATTTTAGGTTCAACAGTTCGTGGGTACGAGTACTAGCTTGGGCATGGATGTATGAAGTGGTTCGGATTCACTTTGTAGATCCCAGTGTAATTAAACCTCGCATGCAAAAAATTACCGTTGAGCGATAAACCAAAGTACTGTTAGAAATAAGGCACAAGAAAAAATGAAAATTTAAATATTTCTTATAAGATGAAACAAAATTTCATGACTTTTATTGTTAAAAAATATTATAAATAAAATAATTATATTGAAGTCACATAAGCGGTCTTATCCGTAAATTATACCTTATAAATTACTATAGAAATAAAAAACTTGCTGATGCAGGGTAATTAATGTAGAAATTCAATAATGTCATAAACAACGCAAAAATTAATTTTCTTTGATATATTTTGACCAATATGTTACATGTAAAGAAAATTAATTCATTTTGAAGCCTAGAAATTGTTTCTAAAGCAATAGGACGAAAGAAATAACGAAATAAAATTTTTTCCAATCAAAAGCTTGTAGAATTTGCTTGTTATCATGTAATATTTTGAATCTTGTACGTATAAAAATTAGGATGAAAATATTTGGAGTACTTTCAACATACAAAAGCTATATAAATGTCTTTCCAGCCTTCGAAAAAGACTCAAATATTATGAGCAAATAAATGAACAATCATTTAATATTATGTTACTTTGAAGTGTAACATTTTCTCTGTGCCAACCGTTCTCGAAGGGAAATACTAAGTGTCCATATCCGTACCTAATTTAATAAATATAAAATGATAAGCATATGTTTTTCATCATAACTATGATAAACACATTTCTCATCATAATTTATTATAACTTTTTAAGAAGTTAACAAATCAACTTTATCATTAACTTACCTATTTCAAATCATTATTAATTTCCCGGAAATATGGTTGATGTGGAGGCTTCATTGGTTGAAATAGTTGAATTCACATAAATATCTTTGCCTTATTTCAAGCAGTATCACCACAAATTGCTAAGAAAATTTTTAATTTTCACATTTTCGTTGTAAACCTATCGGTAAAAAAAATTTTTTTAAATAAATCAAGATGCGAAATTTTTCATTATTGGGGAAAAAATGTTTGTTCCATCAATATCTGGGGATTTTAACGTAACTTAAAAAAAATTAATATCATATCAAAACAGTGTTATCGTTTCTAAATAACTTTAGGTCTAAAAAGTGTATTGAATTGGGTATCATAAAAATAAAAATAACACAAATCAATACAGCATTTAGACTTTTCATTATTATTTCTGATAAATATTATACTGTAATCAATAAGAATACTAACACTTTTAAAAATAACGCATTATATATTCTAAATATCTATTTATAAAATATATATTTAGAGAGCTATAATTATTACGCTGAGACAGTTGTCACTTTATTATGTAGTACACATGTAGAAATAAGATTATAATGTGATATATAAAAATGTTCAATTTGATTGCAAATTACAGCACAATATCAAAATTCTAGTGATGAATATGCAAATATTAACAATATAACAGAAGAAATTTTAGAAAACTTACTAACATTTAATAGATTTGTTAGCATTCGAAACTGTGCGTGTGGTTCAACACTATATCTAAGAATAAGTGAGTGAGTAACAAAAAACATTAAATAAATAATACATAAAAACAAAATTCAGCTTATAACAATTTGAAATAGAACAATATGTTAAATACAACACATGCATTCTAAAAGAAATTAATAATTCTTATCCGTCTGTCGTAGTAATTATAACTTTTTAATACAAAAATACACAAGAAAAAAAGCTATTTTTTTTTCTTTTTTGTAGTCGTGTGAAATTTAAACTCCAGACATAACAAACACTTTCTAATATAACAATTACTATTTCAGTAATCCAAAACAAACGGGAAAACAAAAAAGAATCAATTGTAATATATACAAGATACTAAGTTATTTAATCAGGAAACTGATAAGCCATTCGAGAGGAAACAGTGTTTGCTGATATTACAAATTTAAAAAGGAAACAATTTATTTAAATTGGAAATTTTTTTATACATGAAGTACCACAAATAAGAAAATATAATTTTTAACAATTTTATTTAAACAACCAAAAGTGATAGCTTAAACTACAAATCATGTAAAAGATTTACGCTTCAATATTCTTATTTAAAAAAAAAAAAAAAAACGTGATTTTTAACCACATAAAATAGGGGAAACTAAAATTAAATAATATTTATTTGGAGACATTGAAAAACTCCAGAAAAAGAGTATAAAAATTATTTAATAGTAAGTAATATAGAATGTAAATATAAATGTAAAGTAGAGATTCTTAATCAGAGACAATTTTGTTCTAAAATTAAATATCGTCTATGGTTTCATGAACTCAAGTCTTAAGGAATTAAAACAAGCGAATTGGAGAAAATCTATTTATTATTGATAAAGAATTTAAATTACTTGTGGCAGCTATTAATGATAAACTGATGAAATTGTTCATCTTAAGTATGGAATTACAGCAGTTAACACTAGACTTAGCTGGGCCATTATGGGAAAATTTGATTCCGATAATGGTCCAACCTCATCGTGCAATAACAAAACGGCCTTCCCCCCCACCACCCCAGTAGAGTACATTAAAGGGGATCTATCTGATAAAGGATATGACATCGAAAAGGTGGTAGTAATGAAAAAATTTAGAAGGAATGAACCCCTGCCATGCTTTCAAATTACATTAAGAAATAACGAAGTAGCAAAAAACGTATTCGAATTAAAGGAAGTGCTCAGCGTTATCGTAAGAGTCGAAAAATATGTAAACAAGATCCCAATCCAATGCTACAACTGCCAGAAATTTGGTCATAATTCGTCCATGTGCTTTCTAAAGCCGAACTGTGTGAAGTGTGGTAAAGGACACACGACTAGGGAATGCCCCCACAAAGAGCTCCCAAACCCCACATGCTGTAACTGTGGAGGAAGCCACACGGCTTCCTACGCGGGATGCCCCCGTAATCCAGTTAACCTAAAAAAGCAAGAAGCTAGGCAAATTAACCCCCCCAAAACCAATTATGTCAGACAAAACATCAGCTACGCTGATATAGCGTCAAAAAACACTCCGACTCAACAAAATGTTAACTATTCAGAAGCTCTCCCACAAGGAGAAAACATCCAAGATATAATTAAACTTATTAGAGAAATCAACATAATTTGTAGGGCCTTCCCCAATTTACTTAAAGCTGTCCCCCTACTCGAAAAGGCAACCAATCCTGCAGATAAAATGCACATACTTTTCAAAGCCCTCAGTGTTCAGTCCGAATGAACAAATCTCTTTCCTACTATTATCATGCAAACACAGGTATAACAATGGGAGTACTTACTACCGCTCAAGTTACTCATATTTCTCTTTGTAAATACTACTTATTTTTCCTAAAACTGTAAATAAAGTAAATAATCCAGTTAAACAGGCGTATTTGTTACGTCGGTTTAACTAATAATTCAAAATGTAAATAATGAGGTTAAATGGAAATAAGTAATCATGTTCTAACTGTGTAATGTATTTTCGCAAACTGTGACTGATATTAATTTTATGTACTCAAGTAGGGATTAGTCCCTGAATTTGTAAATTGAACTTATTGTAAATATTGAATCGCTCACTTATAATTCTACTGTAACAATAGGGGCTTTTCCCCTTGCACTTGTAAATATACATATTAACCAAGACTGTCAAATTGTATTGTAACCTAGACCTGTATCTGGAAAATTGTTAGCTTTTATGTATACTGCTAAAATTATGTATAAGACTTAGTAACCTTGTTTTGATCAATAAAATGCTCGGGAAACTTGGGGGGCGGGGCCAAGCTCCGTGTTAGGCTAAAACATAACCAAAACTATGCTGACTCTAGACAGACCACTATGTTCAACTTCTCCATTTTCTGCCAAACAACTCATTAGGCCATTTAAATTATTAGGACTGAGGAGAATGGCTCTTTAGCTAGTAACCTCGCTGGAAAATAATAGACCATAGCAATAACAAAAGAAAACAGCGCCAGGAGTGTTAGACGGTATTTAATGCGAGTTCCTATCCACCCTTGTTTCCCATCGTTGAACGATTGTTTGTCCTTTGGAGACTAAATTTTATTGAACAGATTCCTTCATTTTTAAATCGGTTTTTAAGAATTACTTTCATATTACATCAGATATTGAGAAATCTTTCTTCCAAATCGCTATAACAGAAAAAAAAAGGGAATGTTTACAGTTTTTGTGGTTCGATAGAGAAAGTGGGGAACAAGTAGTCGAATATCCACACCGAAGAATGGTATTTGGTTTAACCTATAGCTCTTATTCATTGGCAACTACTCTACAGTATCTTTTAAACAAAGTTCCGGAACTTAAAGAACACTGCGGAAATTTTAAAAACAACATTTTACGTATCTAACTGTTTAAAGTCTAAATTCCGAGATAGAATAAAAAAAGTTTTTCTTAGATTCAAAAGTATTATGGCTTCTGGTTCCTTTAATGTAAGATGTTGAAAATCTAATATTGTTTGAGGACAGTTAATCCATGAAAGACAATGCTTACTTTTTATGACATCTATGGCATGCTGTCAGATATACTTTGCCGAGCAAAAAAAAGAAAGAAAAAAAAATCACAGGAATCGGTTACTAAAAGAATGGTTTTAACTGTAGCTAATCACATTTTTGACATAATATATTGTTCTGCATCAGTAATGATGATTCCAAAATTAATTCTACAAGAAACTTGGAATTTAAAGTTCAAGTGGGATGATAATCTTCCGGATGATCAGATTAAAAAATTTAAATCTTGGGATCAAAAATTGTATTTGCTTTTAGAAATAAGTATTCCCAGATGGTTTGGTATTGAATTCTTTGATGAATATAAGTTTACATTTGTTTTGAGAAGGAGGTCAGATACCATATCGTGCATGCGTTTTAATACAAGTCAATAAAATAACAAAGAGGTCAGAAATAGCTTAGCTCATGCAAGATCTAGGGTAGTTCCCTTAAAATTCATAACGATTCATCGCCTTGAACTTTAAACATGCTAATTCGACTGTTATCGTTCATAAACCTTAATCTAAATAATGTCGGTATTTATTATTGGATTGATTCAACAACTGTTTAATATTGATTTCAGGATAATCAAAATTGGGGAATTTAAATACACAATCATGTCATAGATATTCGTTTTTTGACCTCGCATACTCAATGGTATCAAATTTCGGGTGCTCTCAACCCAACTGATTTGCTATCTAGGGGTTGTTCGCAGGATAGTTGATTGGGAAAAATGGTTGGTGGGATGGTGGGTGATTACTAGTAAGTAAAAAGAATTGGCCAAAATCAAACTGCATCTCAAATGAAGAATTAATGAATTCAGAAAAGAGACATAACTATTTTAATGGGAAATGATAATGGTTAAAAGATTCTAGTTATTTTTCATTTAAGAAAACTGTAAGGATGATTGTCAGAAGAATTGATATAAGTCTCACTACGGACTTAAAAGTACAATAAATTGAAAAAGGTGAAATTAATTTAATATTGATATTCAAAAAGAATCTTTTAAGTATGAAACGGATAGTAAATTAAAACAACTTAGTCAATAGTAAGTTTTTATGGTCTCATACCAGCTAAAGCAAATCTTACTTTTCGTGATGTTAAATATGATTTTAGGTTCCTGTTTTATTACCTTCTGATTATTTTGTTGTAAAACTGTTGATAATGTGTACTCATAAGGACTAATTACATGCAGGAACTATGATATTTATATCTCCTTTAAGAGAGAAATATTGGATTTTGAAATCCCGTAAAACAATAAGAAGTTATAAATAAATGAGTAAAATGTCAAATATTCAAGGCTAAGAAATGTAAGACAATCCCAGTATTTAATCAAATGAAAGGGTCTTCGGTGCATGCGTTTTTGAAATTGTGGGATGTGATCTTTTGGAGCCTTTGAATTTGAAAGTTGGTAGAAAATCTTATGTTGTGTATTATTCATCTGTGCAGTATATCGGACTCTGCCACCTCGAAGGTATATCGTTAAGCATTTAATGTTTTATTGTCTTTAAGACGTTTGATTGCGCGTCGAAAAAATGTTTTTAACCATATATTCAAATAATGGAAATAATTTTATATAGGGAGACAAGGCTCTGCAAACTGTTGACTGTGATGGCTTCGTTTCAATACTGCCGAGCGAACAAAACATGCAGTGGCATTTTATCCTCCATCTGCAGCTTGATAGGAGCTTCTCATTCAAATTGTCAATTAAGGAAAATATTGGGTCTTTTTTTTTAGTATGAAGAGTTACTTACTATATATTAAGTGACTGTGAAAAATTGATAAACTCAAGATCTCTTAACTATATGTCGAAAGACATTTATGATGAACCGTCTATAACTCCTGAACAATTCTATAACGAAACTGCAATGTCTAGTGTGCCGAATTTTGATTTTGTTGACAAAGTGAAACTGAGTAGATGAATTAAGCACTTACAGCCTCTTTGAGATGCTTTTAAGTCCCATTTCCGTTCTGAATATTCCACCACTAGTCATTAAAGAATTATAAGGATAGACCACTTAGTATTGGAGGGGTTGTTTTTATAGAAGATATTAATAAAAAGTGTTCTTTTTAGAACTTAGCAAAAATTAATAAGGAATTCCTGGTTGCGATGAACAAATAAGATTCGTCGTCATTAAAACTAAAAATTCGTAACTTTTAAGACCTATCCAAAAAATTTTCAAGATTGGAAATTGAACATTGTCTGATAAAAGTGCTATAAATAAAAACTAGTAGTGGTCGCACTGTAAAACCAGCAAATAAGTAATTTTTAAAAACCTATTTTCTTAGTTTGCTCTATATTTCCCATATATTTATTTTCATTTAATTGAAATTTATATGAAAGTGTTATTTTATGTATAATTATATTTCATTCATATTATAGTATTAATGAGTATTCTGTTTTGAGTATTTACCAGCTAATTTACAAACCTACAACGTTACAGAAGTAGACAGTTAACAAGAGAGGAACAGTGCCAAAACTAATTGGCGTAAAAATCTCCTGAGCTTAACACATTTTCGCCTGCAAGCTCCACTTTAGTTTTCACATTTACTGAAAATGCATTCCGTCGTTATCGATTTCAAAGGAAATATATGGAATAAAATTTTAAGTAGTTATCCAACAGGTGTTATAGATTTCAAAAAATCTACAAATGATGGCATAGTTCTGCAATCCAAAATAAGAATGTATAGAAAATTTTAAAAACATTCTTTCATCTATGATGTGTGTACAATGGATTGTGTATCGTTGTCAATCACACTTGCTTTTTCTGCATTAATCAATAATATACCATTTTTTTTAAATTTAATATACATAAGTTTAAAGTTTCTTTCAGAGTAATATTTAGCAAAACTCGGCTTTGTCAATACAGTTACAGGATTAAGTCGAAAGAATAAAAAAGAAATGCTGTTTGTAATGCAAAACTTAATTTAACATTAAGCCAACAAATCTACAATAAAAAAAATATAAGTTTTTATCTCATACTTCATCTTTAACAGCTGAAATTTATGTAGGTTTAAATAATAACCGCAACACAGATTCAGCAAAAACATTGAGAGAGTAAATGATGAGGCGAAGTAATTTTATCAACTATTCTTATTAATATTGCTTGAAAAATGTTATTTGTTGAAACTTGAACTTACAAGTTTTCAACAAATAAAATTAATTTGTGCTTATTTTGTTGCAATAGCTTTGTTCTAGTGGATAGTTTTTGAGAATATTTAGAATGTATGTGAGCTTTCATTTTATTACCATGGCATTATTTTTAAGAGTCCATATTTATTATATTTTGTTAATTTATAGGTAAAACAAACGTATTTTAAATACTTTAGCAATGACTTAGGTCCTGCAGAAGCCACTCGTTTTCATGAAAATAAATTTTTATCAATATAAGATTACGAAGGACTGGCTAATTTATCAGTCAATCCGAGAAGAAGAAAAGTAGATTAATTGCATGATATTTGGAGGAAATTGAATTTAGGATCCTGCATTAATCCATTAGAAATACTAAAAGAAAAGTTATATGAGTCAAATGGTAAGTTAAAAAAGATTTAAGACCAAGATAAGACAAATTTGTATTTTGAATTGAAAAGGGGTTCATATATTATCCATATTTTAAATTTTAAGCAGTTAGAAATCTATTGTTTTAAGATATTTTTTTGTTAAATAAAATCAAGATGATTTACTTATTACTTTAACTAAACTTTTTAAATATGTATGTATGACATTAATAGTACAGATATATCAGAAGTTAATGTATTTATAGTAATGGTAAAATGTATATCTATTTAGGTTTTGTTAGCCATAACTTAGTCGTATTCTCAAATTTAAAGTGAATTAAATAACCATGATTAAAAAAACTCCGATTTTATTATTTAATTTATAAAATTAGAATACCTGTGTAAATTGCCATATAATTATTTTCTTTTATAAAGAGGAATATTCTAAAGCATTTCAAGTGTTCATTAGTTTTAATTTTATAATATTTTATATTAAAATATTGATAAAATTCAAATTTTCAATAATTTTACGTGTTGTAAAACAAAACAATTTGGATTTAAACTCTATCTTGTTACTTCTGGTTTTGCGTTTTCTGTAATCCTGAATATTTCTTATTCTAAAAAAAACTGCTTTTAAATTTAAAAAACTTGTAATATATTTTTCAAATACACAGAATTTCAATTTAGGCAATTATTAAGGATTATAATACATATACAATCAATAATATATATACAGTATCAATAATCATTGCGAATATAAAAAAAACTTTGTGAAATTAATTTTTTTAATATAATTTGTAAATGTATATAAACTTATATATACCTAACTATGTATGTAACATAGTATAGTGTTTTAGATAAACTTAATTTTTTTTAAACTAAAACACAAAGTAAAATAAAAGTTCAACCAACTTCAATAGCCAGGTGTCGTCCTAGTTTAACTAAGTCTAATACAAGAATACCATCAGGTCGACTAACACTTTCTTCGCGGATTAAGGAAATAAAACGTATATGAAAATATACGAAAATATATTCATTGTTTTCAATGATTCAAAACCAATTAATCTTTCAGTATTAAAATCACTATTTCGCAATTTTAAAAATATATATTTCCATAAAAATAGTATTACTCAGTATTTACATTCCAATCATTGGTATTTTTCTGTTGCTTACAACACAATTTTAGTTGAGGTTTCAAATTTTCATGTTTAGCATGAATTGAAAATAAATTTAAGTTTATACTTCCTTAACTTAATGAGATATTTTCAAAAAGTGAATAAAAAGGAAGCAAAAAAAGATAAACAAATAAAAAAAAAGCAAAAAAAAAAAATTATATTATTTTGGTACAAGCAGTCGTAGGTTACATCTAGAATTTGTATGAGTGTAATTATATAAATTATCCATAAATGTATAAAAAAATTCATATTTAGTGACATTAAGTTATTAAAATATTGTACCTTTGAAAGCTTCATATTTATCAATATAATATAAGCACATTCAAATATATTTATTTATATAAATATATTTATTATAAATATACTAGGTATTGGTTTTATATATATATATATATATATATATATATATATAGTGGATTTCTGAGAATTAGAAGTGCAAAATAATACCAACAATATTCTAGTATTAAGTTTAAGGTTTAAAAAAAATTATTAATGAGATGCACACAAATTTTTGATATTTTGTCTTTTTTTTTTACTTATGTATAACATTTTTTATGAACTCAAAAATACCTCATTAACAATATTTATAAATGATTTATAATATTAATAAATGAAAAACATATTAGTGAAACAAATTTAATCAGTGCATAATATAATAGGATTCAAAATTGAAATGCTATGAAAACATTACGACTAAAATCTTTAAAATATATATTAAATGGTGAATGAAATTAGTCTTAAACAGACTGTTAACACAGTAAACAAACCATTACCTTTAAATTAGTAAAACACTTAGTAAATATTAATATGTTAAATGTCATAAATATAATTTTAGAGTGAAATATTTTTTTCGATATTGTATTTTCAAGTTAATGAATTATATTTTTATAAAATTCAGCAACTTTGTGATAAAAGACATCATTGACTTACATTATTAATGTATAACTATGTATAAAATTTAAACCAAAATCTAAACAATAATTTTAAATGTATCTTATAAGAATGTTTTAAGAAATCTTAATCTTACGCACTTTCAATAATTATTGTCAAAAATTCATATAACCATATTCAATATTATAATAATTCATTTATAAACATAAATGGTAAAAAAGACAAATTTTCAACGTAAACAATGTAGCTGCGCATATGCGAGATTTAACTATGCGCCACAACTAGTTTTAGTACTATTCCTCTCTCGGCAAAGTTCTGTAACGTTGAGGGTTTGTAAAACTGCGTTTAACCACAAACTCAAAAGGTTGGGAGAGTTGCGGAGAACGAAACGGCAACGGAAAATGTTTTCGCTCCCTCTCACGCATGCGCAATAACTCGGCGCCGCAACCGGTAAGAGTACTCTTTCACTTATTTTCTGATTTTCAATCTGTGTATGTGTGTGTCATACTATATAATGTTTTGCTGTACGATGAGCTGCATTGTTTTGTTTATCCATGAAAAACCCTTTTTGTATTATCTTACAAAACAAATTATGATTTTGTAGGTTTTAACAATTCCTTTTTACAAAAAAATTTAATTTTCAGAAGTGATTTTTATTGTTATTGTAACTAAAATATCACAATTCTTATGTGTGAAAAAAATTTTTTGACAAGTTTCTTGTTAAATATAAATCTTAGAAAAAATTTCAGAGCATGTAGAATTTAAAACTTTAAAATACGAAGTCATATCCAGAGAGCACTTGATGCAGCCAAATAATTCGGCAGTTAAAGCAAAGTTTTTTTACAATAGAATTTATTTAAATATATTTTATTGTAATTACTCATAAGGCATATATCTTCGACAGACTATGATAAATTTGAATCACATTTATAACAATGATAATCAAAAAAACTTGGGAAATTTTCATCATGGATATAAATAATGATACGATACACAACCCTGCTTTTACATTCCCGAACTTAACGTTTTACCCCAGTTTACACCGATTTTTTCCCGTCCCTTCGATTTTTCCATGTTTATAATGTTAAATTACTTTTGTTTTAACACTTTCGAAATTTAATTTTCCCCATCGTTGGCACTTTTTGAAGCATTTTTATCATGATATATTTGCTTCTCTTGCAACGTAATTTATTTCGTCAGCAACGAAATCCGGTCTTGCTTGGAGTTCATTCATAGTCTCTTTTCGCTTTTTCATTCATTCTAATGTCTGTAGCAAAAAGAACAATTTCGCCGCTAAAACCTAGACAAGCGAATTCACGCCGAATTCGTCATGACGAAACTATGTCGTAGGTATGTGATGTCATTATGTTATTAAACCAATGAAACTTTATTTATATCATATTGAATTCTTGTCAACATTTTGACGGATAGGCAATAGTTCTGAGAAATTAAGACTGCTTATTTAAGGAAACATATGATTTATGTATGTATATAATTTTTTAATTAACTTATATTGAAAATCAAAATGTGTTATTTCTCGACATGTTTTTAAAATTTGATAACGTTTTTTTAGAGAAAATTGAAAATTATATCATTATCAAATAAAACAAGTGAATATCTCGAATACTAAAACTTATTGAATTACATCTTTCCTTCGAATATAATACAATTATATTTTATAAATATATTGGATACTCTTTTATATACAAACTATAAATTTTTAAATAAAATGCAAGCAAACTGTCAAAACAATTCCAAAAGTATTATTAAAATATTTTTCATATAAATTATTTAATTGAAAACTAATATAATAATTAATAATCCTGTTTTAAAAATCTACATTACTTCTACAGTAACAATCAATTTTCCTTAAATTTCTTTATATTTAAGGAAATTTAATTGCTTATATATTGTTTTAAAAATTGTTACCAAAAATTGTATTTACAAATGCAGATTTCAATAAATGCTGTCTGACTTTAAATCTCAATAAAATTATGTACGCTGTTGTATAATTAATTATATTTAAACATAAATTCGCTCAGCAATATAAACATGATTTACTAATAAATTAATTCTAAAATTTTATTTTTTAAATTTTAAAATATAAATTTTAAATTATTTTATTAAAAATAATTATAACATCTATGAGCAGCTTCAACAACATGTAATAAGTAACGAAATTATTATTTTTTTCAGTTATAGATATTAAAGGTACAGTTAAACAAATCTTGGTATGGGACTGTCCAAAAAGGATAGTTGCGAATAATGTCTGCCTCTAGTATACTTTCCTAGAATGTAACTGGTAAAAATCTTCAATAGATGTTTATTCATGATTTAAATGCCAATGTTTAAAAGAGACTCTCGTAACTAGGAGGTAATAGGTTCGATACTTGACCAAGAAAAAATCCATCTTGTTGAGAAGACCAATGAATGTTAGAATTATTGAATTCATTAGTTAAGTGTAAGAAATTGGGTACGCGCAAGGCAGATTACATAAGTAGCTAAACTAAGATTTATTTAAAAACAAATGACATTCCGCACCATACAATATTACAAGATAACCAAAACACAAATACTACTGATATTACCAAATGCAAAATTTAAATTATTTTCTTAAAATTCAAAACTTTAAAAAAAAAAAAAAAAACATTTTAAAAAAGATTTTTGCAGGATCTATTGTCTCTGCATGCATGGCGCGATGAGAAGGGTGAGTTCAGTTATTTTATCATGATACAAAATTACGCTGTGTATGATAGTTGTGTTTAGTGGTTTTCAGGATTCGGAAATCAGAAAAAAAAGTGTTGTAAGCAAACTATAATTCAATATATAATAGAATAAAAATTATTCTTGGTTCAGATTTACATTGTTATTGATTGCATTGCTGATGATATTTCGCTATGATAAATAAAATCATATCAAAAATTTCGCATATTTTTCTCTTTTGAATATTTTTTATCGTTACTGTTCATGAAGCTAAAAATTTGCAGCACAAATAACTAGTACCTGTTAATGATAATTCGTTTCATAAAAACCAAATATGTGAAATTAAAAACGGATGTTTGAAAGAGCAACACTTTTTTCTGGAAAAGACTATTCCTGTACTTTAAGCATGTTAGGGAAATACTAGTGTTTTTGTATCTTATTCTTATATAAAAAGATAAAGGCATCATATCATAAATAAAACTATTATCCTTTGTCTTTTTAAATAAGGGCATTCTGAGTTATTAGAACAAATAAGTAGATGATCGGAGGATGTAATATTTTTCATTACTAACTTCTGAGAGAGCTATTTTGCATTTTTCGGATTTATTTTCTGAAGCTTGCCACGCAGAAAATCGTACCATTTGTGAGGTAATTTGACTGGTTGCAGAAAACTCATACAAGCTCTGATTTTTCTTCATACTTGAGACTAATAACATGCAGTAATCAACAGTTTCCAAATGACGTCTCATAGGATTGTAGTCTTTCCAGCTACACTTGGGAAAAGTAACATTTACTGAAACTTCCCTAGAGACATTGATTTACTGAAATATAGAATCCCGTTTCAGCTGTCAACATGTCTATCGAAAGAATCCATAGAAGCACGCTAAGATGAGCCTTATTTGTGGCAAGGCATGAGCAGTTACTATACAAATGAAAAAAAAACGTACGAATGATTATATATTTATTTTAAAAAAATGATAATGGTTATAATGAATAAAGTGGGTTCGAATCCCGGCTCGGGTATGGATGTACTTTCTCTGTTTCTTGTCCTTTCCTCAGATGATGGATGAATGTGGCCCGCCCTATAAACGGGTTTGTGGTGGTGTGGCGTGGGCGATGCTACTCGTACCTCCGTGACTTGGTTCACAGGTGCCCACCTGGTAATGATAAAATGAGTAGCAGTTTCCGGCCTTGTTGCGGCTAATGGGTTAATGTACTATACATGCTCAAGGGTGCTCGCCATTAGAAACAACAAAAAAAAAAAATAATAATAATAATAATGAAGTTAAAAGAGAAATTTTCTCTGCACAATGGATATAAGAAAAAATTAAGGACCGAAAAAGTGGTACTTTCTGATAACACGTATAAGTACCCACTTCATGATGATTTGATTTGCTATCATTTCTTGTGGAATGTATGTCCCTGGTATTATTTGTCCCAAAGCTGGAAAAAAAAAATACTTGTAAATTTTAAATCCTATTTTTCATCAATAGCCGCAAAGCGCAAAATAGCACTTAATCCTTCATGAGGGCTACAGATGAATGTATAAATTAGTTTAAAAAAAAAAAAAAAAAAGTATTACATAATTAAAGGTGTTATCTTATCCAACAGAATTTCATACAATTCTTCATTTCTTCTCATAATTTAACAAGCCCTTATCATCTGACTGTATTTCTTTGATAAAATTAAAATGTGTAACAGTTTGCGCTGCAGCAACCAATTATTTACCTATTTACTTCTTTTAATGTTTGTTTTCTTTTTAGCAACAATCAGCCATATTTTTACGCTTAATTTATACTCATGTTATTATAATATATTTAAAAAAAAAAATAAAGATATTTCTGGTTTATAAGAAGAAATAAAATATATTATAAAAAAACTTAAGGGGGAGGGGGATAGAAGTTAAGAAGAAATTAATAGACAAATGCATATATGTAAGCGAAACAATAAATAATGTACTTATAAGTAAGTCCTACAACTGAGTGAACAATTATTTTAATTTAGAAAACCTTTGCTTTCAATCTGTAAAGCATGCCTTTTAAATACCAAAATGCTGAAAAAGGGCACCCTAGAAAGTAGCTTCCATTTCTAACGTGCTTCCCCTATTCTGGTAAGCAGAATTTGACGGGACAAGTTGTACAGCGTGTGTGCTTATCACAGACTACGAAACTAGACTAACCACTTCCCCCTTGAAGGCTTCAAAAAATGGAGCGCCATCTTGAGAGACTTTCCTTTACATATTTGACACTAGGTGGCGTTAAAAGCATTTCAAGTCTATAGAATCGAATTTGTTTACATTGTTTTGTGTTGCATTTCGAAGTTCGTATTTGTGATTTCAAAATATTTTTATTATTTTAAAATGCCAAATAAATGTTTTTGTCCTGGCTGTAAAAGCGGCTATAAATCAGATATTGATCAAAGAAAAAAGAATGGGGAAAAACTACCAAATTTGTTTTCTGCACCAAAGGTATTGTCAGCTAAGACAACGTGCAAAATATAATTCATCTACTTTTATTTTCAATTAATAATTTTTATCTTGATATGTTAGTTTATGTTATGTAATGAATAATATCTATGCATTTGTATTATTTTTTGCAATCTGGCTTGAAATCGGCAAGTAAATTTTGATTCCGAAGTATAATCAATTATCTAGTTTAGCTCCTTTTGGAAATAAAATAGTTGCTGGTCAATTTAAATGCAACGATTTAGTATGATAAATTGTATTTATCTTCTTTATTTCTGCATACTGGTTTGCGGAAAAGTTTATATATCAATCTGACTTTACTTCCACATTTCTCTATTGCTTGTGTATTCCTTTATTTTTTTATTATTATTAAATTTAGATGCATTTAATATCAATATTAAAGCTAAGATCTGGTAAATCTCTTTATCACTGATTTGATTAAAATAAATATAATTATAATTTGGTATTTAAAAAGCTCATGTACGCATAACCATAAAAATATAACTTTAATAATATATTCTGCATTGTATTCTTGATTTAGGATCAAAACTTGCTTGAAAAATGGAGACAGGCAGTTCCTCGGGCTGATAAACAGTTGACTTCTTCAGATGTAGTGTGTTCTTTGCACTTTAAAGAAGATGATATTGATAATTATTATGTACAAAAACTATCAGATGGAACTGTAAGTAGTTTGTGTTGTATAAATTTTTTAAAATGTATAAAACATTTTTTAAAATTTTGAGTATATGTGCCTAGGTGTGGAAGTTGCCAAAAGGAAAACCAAACTTGATGAAAGATGCTATTCCAAGCATCTTCCCGAACTTGCCCAAATACCTTTCATCAAGCACAAGAAAAAGAAAAATGCCTGCTGTTAGAAATGCAACTAAGAAAAAATGTGATAGTTTTCCAGCAAAATTGAAAAATGAACAAACTTCTGTACAAGGTAAGGAGTTTTATCATTTTTTGATTTTTTTAAGTATTTTATTTTGATTTTTTAAAGTATTTTACCATTTATCCATTAAATTAGAATAATGGTTTTTGTTAATATTTAGAAATATCTGTGAAATGCCTGCCAAATTTTTGTTAAAATTTATGATCTTGGATTGTATTCCTTTTAAAAACATTTTCTAATTTATTTATTTAGAAATTTGAAAATATTCATTTTAAATTCTGTTACAGAAAATATAATAGAATCATTATCTGAAGTAAACCATGAGATACTTGAATGCTCATCAACAACACCAAAATTTAATTTTGAATTTTTAAAAACACAGTTACAGCAGCCTCTTTTTACATCTAGTCAATGGTCATACTCAATCACAAGAAATTCTATAGTTCTTTTGTTCTGGACCAGTGATCATTGCTTAGAAAGGTGGATTGTAATAAATGAAAATCTTAATGTTAAAGTATGTTTACTATTACTCTTTTTATTGGAAGAAAATATTTGTAATTTACAATAATTTTATTTACTTAGGAGCTTTCAATTTTATTAGGTTTTCCTTAAAGGAATTTTAACTACAATTGGGAACAGTTTCAGGCTGACAGGAATGGAAAGTATATTTAATTTCATTAAAGATGTTGAGAAGTATATCATCTGTGCTGATGCTACAAATATGTAAGTAAAATAATTATCCCATTTATTAAATACAAATAAACTTTATTATGTATTAAAATTACTGATTTTATGTTTATAGAGGAAAAAAGTGCTCAGGTTATGTTCCTTGTAATTTTTACATCAAAAAAACTGGTCGTTGTAAAAATTGCTTCCAACAACAACCAAAAATTGCCCCTAGATATGTACCCAGCAGATTTCTCCTGTTGAAGAAGAGACAATATCTTCATAATACTTTACGGCAAAATGCTAGGCTTAAAATAAAGGTGAAGCTTATAACATAAATTAATTTATCAACGTAGTTTTTTTCTTAGAATTTGTTAAAATCTGTTGAATATGAATGTTGTTTTTATCCTCCTCCATTGTATTGTTTCACAATTGTTTTCTTATAAATCAAGAAGTTATTCCATTAGGAATTATATGCAACATTTATAAGTGATAGCTCACTATTCTGCTTTTTAAGTATATAGTCCACAAAATTGACTGATATTTTCTTATATAGGTAGATAAATTACAAGAAGAAATTACTAGAGCCAAGAAAGAATGTAAAGCAATGAAACAAAAGAAAATTTCTGACATTATTTCTGAACTTCCTGAGAATCAATGTGAAGCTATTGAAACATGTTTGAAAGCATCACAGTGCAAAGAAAAGGGAATGAGGTACTCACACAAGTGGATTTATGAGTGTGTTTTATTGAAAATAAAAAGTACAAAAATGTATAATCATTTAAGGAAACATGAATTATTGAAGTTACCATCACCCACAACATTATACAA
The DNA here is from genome assembly GCA_026290005.1 of Latrodectus geometricus. NCBI lineage: Eukaryota > Metazoa > Arthropoda > Arachnida > Araneae > Theridiidae > Latrodectus > Latrodectus geometricus. Next base: position 4,348 of record JAPDSC010009206.1, on the reverse strand, counting down.
ATATTTAAGAAAAGTTAAAGGGTGTTATGGTTTTCAACCTATCATTTTCAAGTGTTTGGAGCAGAAGTCAAAAGTAATGGCTGAGATAGACAGGCATGGTAATTATTCATTAATAATAAATATGTTAATATGTAAACATTATTTAGTTTATTAATTGAAATACCCAAAACTTTTATTGTTTACCTGTAAATTCTATAATTTAGGATCATTGTTAATTGATGAAATGAAGCTGTCCCCTACACTCACGTTTGATAAGTCCACCTTAGAGGTTCATGGTTTTATAGATCTAGGTAAACATACGCCTTTTACACATGCATCTGAAAAAGGTGATCATGCTCTGGTGCTCATGTTTCAACCTTTTAAAGGAAAATGGGTGCAGGCAATTGCTTGTTTTTTAAGTAAAGGTGCTACATCAGGTAATATTCTTTTATCTTCTATTTTTTCTTTAATCACATTATTGATAGTTTATTTAATAGATCCATATATTTTTATTTTGTGTATTTTCTGCATATTAAAAAATATTGCATTTCAATCAAAATTTTATTTGTAGGCACAATTTTACATCAAATTCTCATTGAAGGCATAGTTTTATTGGAGAAATCAGGATTTTTTGTTGATGTTGTTGTCAGTGATGGAGCATCATGGAACAGAAAAATGTGGGGAAAATTTGGGATAGACCCAGAAAACGTAAGCTGTGAACACGTTTATGATCCAAGTCGAAGATTATGGTTTGTTTCGGATTTTCCTCATCTAATGAAAACTTTTAGAAATTCTATTGTAAAGAACAAGATAACTCTAGTAAGTGTAGCACTATTACTATTTTTGTTTATTTTCTTTTCTTTATTAATAATAATAAAATTATTAAGAATTATAAAATTATTTCTTGTAATTATATTTGCATAAAATAGTTATAACAAATTTATGAATTCTTAATCAAGCAATAAATACAAATGTTATTAATCTTATTTGAATTTCTGATATTCACTTTAAAGATTTCATTTAGTCCTTACCATAAAATTCATTTCTGGTTAATATTTATCTTATAAAACATTAATTTTTCTATTTATGTTAGTAATATTTCTGTGTTAATGTTTAATACTTTTTTCAACTATATTTATTAAAACTGACATCTAATGAAGCTATTAATTCTTTGCTTTAAATATTATTTTAATATTAAACTAAAAATGTTTCAGACACCTGATGGCATAGTTGATTTGAAGTTTTGGGATGCTGTTGTTCAATTAGATTCACCTAACAGCTTCAGCTTAAAAGTGTGTCCAAAATTAACAGAAGATCATGTGCGACCAAACTTTTATCAGAAAATGAGTGTTGGAATGGCTTTTCAAGTATTGTTTTCCTTAATTTCATAGTGAACATGATAGTTTTATTTTATTTTTATTGTAATACACATTTTCATTTTTGTAGTTTTTTAGTGCTTCTGTTGCTGCTGCAATGACTGCTTATAAAACAAATAATAATCTGCAAAAGTGTGATGGTTGCATTCAATTTGTTAAGCGTGTAAATCAATTAATTGATATAATGAATTCAAGAACACCTGTAACAGCTTTGAAAATAGATTCATCTTATTATAATGTAATTATAAAAATTTATAATATTATGTACTTTTTTAGTACTTTATAAGTTGTTTTGTTCTCCAAAAATTTGTGCCTAATTATTTCATAATCACATGTCATTATCGACTTAAAATACCAATTTATAATATATATATATCTTTAATTTGAACATTTATTCTTTTTATTGAAAAAAATTTATTTCATTGTCAACCAATATTTAAATATTTCATGTCTGGGTAATATTTTATAGGAAATAAAGTCTTTCATTAATTATCTTGATGAGTGGGAGAAGTTATCTAAAGAAGCAAAGTCCAATTTTATTACAAGTTCTACCTACTATGGTTTAAAAATAACTTTAATGGCTACTTTAGAAATTTCTAAATTTTTAATTGATAAGTGTGGCTTTAGTTATTTAATGACAGCTAGATTAAATCAAGATTCTTTGGAGGTTTGTAATTTGATACTTACTCACTGCTTTTGAAACTAGAAGTGTTTTTCATTTTATTAATCTATTCATTTTATTTTCAGAGATTTTTTGGAATTATGAGACATGCCTGTGGTTGTAATGATCACCCTAATTCCTCTATTTTTCTACAAGTATTCCGTCTTATTGGAACTTATTCTTTAATAAAACCTCCTGAAAATTCAAATGTGAACGGGTCAGAATTTATAAAGACTTTATTAGAATTTAATTTTAATAACACTCCAAATACTAAAAAATTAGAATGGAAAGAAAAGATAGATGCTGTTATAGAAAATAGTACACATTTATTCCAGACATCGGCTACATTGCAAAATGATCACAATTATAACTTATTTTATTCAAATGATATGGTTGTAAGCTATTTTTCTGGTTATGTTGCAAGAAAGATTGGAAAATTTACAACTTGTGAATTTTGCAGAAATGCTTTAATTGAAATGGGGGATCCACAATGCTCTACTTTATTAATTGAGGCCAAAAATAATGGTGGTCTTCTAACACCATCCACAAATCTTGTTTCATTAATAAATACATTAGAAAATGCTACAATGGAAGTTTTGAGTATAGAAAAATTAAATATCTTTACTCTAAATGACATATTTGAGTGTATAGAGAGTAAGAAATTACCATTAGTAGGCTGCTCAAATCATCAACATTCTTTAAGTGCTTCGATCATTAATTTTTTTTTAATAACCAGGATGCATTTCATTTGTGACAGATCAAATAAAATTGATGAAGCCAAAGTAACTAAAACCAAGAAGTATAGAAAATTATCAAAATTATCATAATTGTCTTTTTTTTTTGTAGAGGTGAGTCGTTGGAAGCTCAGTGGTAGAGCACTAGTTTCCACTTTTTTTATCTTTAATAAGATTTATTGTGCTTTATCTTTTCTTAGACGACTTGGGGTCCACTCAACCTCAGAACAATGAGGACCAGAAGTAATTCTGGGTAACATAGGCTGCCTGAGTACAGTGTCAGTACCTTTAAAGCTCTACCTTTATGACACCTTAATCCAGGCTTTTTGTACTATGTTATATTATAAATTAAAATTATGTGTGCATGCAAATGTTGAATTGTATTT
>JAPDSC010009200.1:477346-528460 GCA_026290005.1 Latrodectus geometricus | reverse complement strand
TAAAAAATCAGGAATTTCAGGAATATCAGGACAACTCCGAGCCCTGCTTTTCTTTTCTATAAAAGAATAACATAGAAAGAAAACAGCTTTCTATCTTATAATACTATCTAATAATTACAATTGAAATTCATAGAGAAATGTTTATAACAGCAATAAAATTAATAAAAAAATAATATTTTAAATAAAAGCAATTTAATAATTTACATAGCAAATTATGAGCTTTGATTCTCATTTTGAACAATTATACCTCAATATAATTAAAAATAGGCTTTCTAAAATATATTTAAAGCTATTTTAACTTCATTTCATATTGAAATATTAATTTTGAATTTAGATTTAATACTTGGTAAAAAAATTTGAATTAAATACAATTTTCCATTTTCACAATTTGATGAATTATAATAAATTTATTTAAAAATGTTTTACATTATATAAAAAAGTAATATAAAATATATTGAATATAGATTATGAAATAAAATATTATTTATGACAATTTAGTATGGAATCATTTCATATATAAATAATATTAAAAATTATTTTTCCATAACAATATGTTTTTGGAAAATTTTAACAACTGATCAATTTGTTTTCACACATTTTAGCATAATTATTTGTTTAAATTTTAGTAGCAACAGAAATTAAAATAGCACTTTGAGATTTCCACTTAAATTTAAAGCTTGGTATATACAGGGTGCTTCAAAAAAATGTATACACACTTTAAACTATTGTAGTTTTCCCGCTCTACAAGGCTAATGTTATATTTCTTCGCCAGGTGCCAGCATAATCGTCCCTCTATGTTATATTATCAAATGGAATTTGTAATATCAACATGGGGGACGTACGTTTGAGTTTTGAAGAACGTAAGCAGGTTATTAAGTGGTACTGGAAGTTTGAGAATGTAAATGAAGTTCAAAGACAGTGGAGAAGGGAGTATGATACAGAACCACCTTCAAGATTAACAATTACACGCATACGAGACAAATTCGAAGTTCATGGAACAGTGTGTGATATGTACAGAATCAGTGGTAACTCGTACTCAGAATTGTATTGATGCTGCAGGTCACCAATTTGAACAGTATTAACATTTGTTATTTATGTTTCATTTACATTGGACTTTCAGCTTTCTATTTTCCTGAAATTTAACTTTGTAGAACGGTAAATAAATTTTCTATGGAAGTTCAAAGTGTGTATACATTTTTTTGAAGCACCCTGTATATATATATATATATATATATATATATATATATATATATATATATATATATTTAAAAGGACATTCATAGCTTTAATAAAATAGTAAGCTAATTCATAAACATGACACAAGATAAATTTTTGTTTCATTACTTATAAAGTTAGCCTAATTTTCAACTATAGATTATATAACAGATCATATTAGCAAATTATTATGAATTGCTATACTTTCATGGATATTTACATAACACAGCTAGACTGTAACTAATGCTATAAGTGTTTTCTTTTTAAATGTTTTTCTTTATTGCTTTTGGAAAACATTCAGAAAATGCACTGTATTTATCAATGGCATTTTATATTGGCCTAAGCGCACAATTTTGCGAATTTGGAGTGGCAAATTCATTGCATTTATTAGCCTTGGTTAAATGAAAGCATGTGCAACAGCATTTCATTAAGAAATAAGGGGGAAAAAATGCTCAAAATTGATGTCTTATTTTATGGTTAAAGTATGAAATTGCCTTTTACACAGCATGCAAACAGGACTTCTGCTATGAATAGTAAGGTATAATAAAGGAAGAGATCATGTAGATTAAATGGATTTCAGTAAAAACAAAATTCTATCCTATTGCATAATTTTTCTTTAGTGACAGATAGAATTAGTGATAAAAAAACCCTCAATCATTTAGATAGTTTTTAAATTCCACAAAATCGTGAAAAAAACCATTTAACTGTTCTCATTAGAATAAGAAAATAATACAAGAGTTTTTATAGTTTTTATTTAAAACAAACAAAATTTAGAATTCCTTTTTAAAAACTTGGATTACATTCTTCTCTGATAATGGCAAATATTAAGATTGATAAACTATTATAAAATGATTGATTTAAATTATTTTGTAGTTATATTTATAATCCTGGCACAAGTAGTACGAGACAAAATTGGATTAAGATATAGTATTTTTTACTATTTCTTAAACCACAGATGTTAAAATAATATGAATATGAGTGTATTTATTCATAAGGTTTTATATACTTAACAGTTATTAATTATATGAGACAGTTATAAATTGTAAAGCTGAAAATAGGATCATAATTAAATTTTCCATTTACTTATTACATTTTACATTGATTTTAAAGATAGCTCCAGCCTTTTTTTATGTTTAACTACATTTTAGGAAAATAAATGAAGGATTTTACAAGGAATTTTTTGTAAGCATTCACTTCTTAGGCAATAAACTTTTTCTTGCTTGTTTAGTAGCAATTTCAAGACAAGAGATTTGTAGTAATTTCAAGATGTGAAAATCTATTTACTTAAAGAAACATTAAAGCTGAGAACCAAAAAAATGATGATGAAGCTTTAACAATAAATTACTTAAGAAGCAAACAATAAAACAATAACAAAATATATTTTTTTTACTAATATGTGACTATTACAGTAAAAAGTTTTGTTATAACATTTTTTCAAAATGCTTCTAGAGCAGATGTTTTTGTACAAGAAAAAGTTATCTAAAGATGGAATATGATTGTTAAAATCAATAATCTTATAATTGACTAATAGGCAAATGAATTGTTGTTTACCCCTTAAATAAAAAAAATTATTAATAATAAAATTAAAATAATAATTATTAATTTCATAAAACAAAAATTATTTAAAATTTTGGTAACACTATGTTGTAGTAAATGATGGTATTAATTGCTTAAAGAAAACAACAAAATAATACACAATAAAAAAAGCTTAAACCATCTATTTTAAAATAAACCTTGAGGTATCTTGACCACTTAGAACTTCAATATCTATTAACTTAAATGCAAATTTCAAGTTATCTTTTAAGAGAATCGTTATTTATTCCCCTATTTTAACTTCACAACATTTGATTTTGAAAGAAAAGTTTTCAAAGCATTAGTAAAACTTTTCCCATAAAATTTAAACTTAACTCATTCTTAATATTGTAATAAAATGAAACTTAAAAATTGGAATGCAGGATAATAAGCAAATGTTTAATTATCTTTATTATTTTATATGAAACTCAACATAGTTAGGAAATATACTGCCAAAGAAAAATTTTGCTTTAATATTAGATTTATCAATTTTTGTTTGATAACTTTTAATAATAAATAAAGGATTTTTCTGCAATCTTATTAACTGAATAATTCAAATAGTACACAAATTATATAAAATGCATAATATAAATAGTACACAAATGAATAAAAAACATTTTTAGCCAACACTTATGAATTATAATTATGATAGCTGAAAAAGAAAAATAATCCCATTTTTTATATAATTTGAAAATATTTATTTATATACACAGAAAAATAATGAAATAGTAAAATTATAAATGTATAATCAGAAAATATGTAAAATGCAAGACAGAAAACTGTGTTGCATTCTGTGACAACTGAAGAAAAAGGACAGAATATGCACATTTGTCAGAATAATCTTTCCCAAATTATTTTCCTATTGTATAAGAAATGCTCAGTATTAACAATCAGGACAGTGAAGATCACAGCACTTCTAGAAAATAAACGAATGAAAGCAAATTCACCAAGTATCTGGTGATGGGACTGAAAAGAGCAGGTCAGTCAGAAAAACGAATATCAGAGATTAGTTTTAACTGTAGTTCAATAGTCATTTTATGCACATGAGGATAGTTAATTTGTAATCTACAGTTTAAAGTAGATTCACAACATTATCAATTAATAAGTTTGAGATAGCAATCAAACTTATGAACTGCAAAATGAAAGACCAGAGGACTAGCCATTCAGCAGCTTCAAAACAATCCTTTATTAGCAACTTCAAAGAAACCAGATTCTTTCTTGAATGTAATGGTTATAAGATCATGAAAGTGATCAGCGCCATCTGTTATTTATTTTTATAAACAAACAGCATTTTTCAAAATTTTATTAAGTTTTTTGATGGAGAATAATTTTTTGTTTGATTATCCATGGCAGTATATAAATGTTCACTTGCTCGAAACTTTTTAAGCACATAATTCACTGATTAATGCAGGAAAACATGGATCAAATTGTTGGAAAATGGCTCTTGACAAACATGCAAATTACATGCTTTTAGCAATGCTACCTTTTCTTCTGAGGATGTTAAATAACATTTATAAGCAGGATAAATAAAAAATGCACAACTCATACATCAACCAACATCTTTCCAAGGTATTCATACGTATCCCTGGTCACATATTTCTCCAAATATCTCATTGATTGAAAATGTTTGGGACATAATTGGACATTGTATACATAGATTGGCACTCAAAAGATCTGTGGCAAATAGTTGAGACAACTATTCTTCATAAGTCAATCTGCACTCTCTGAGTCTATACATAGAAGTGCAGCTAAATTTACTGCTACCATTTTTCATCCAAGAAATTACTGGGCCTACTGTATAGTGACACTATTTAGAAATGTATCAGGCCCTAATAAGCATCACATATTGCTCATTCTGTGTCTCCTTTTTTCACCAATTTTTATCACTTTCTGAACATGCCTCAAAAGTGTAGAATATTTATTGTCCATTATAGATATCTTACAGTAATTTTTGTATACGAATTCTACTAACTGAAAATAAAAAAATGTTATTATTGTAATTTAAAAGATCAATTTCTTCGATTTTTTTCTAAAACCTCTTAAGGATGTTTTAGAAATTTTACAGCTGGTAAACAAAGTAAAAATATTCATGAATTTTAAAGGAACAAATTTGAAATAAAACTCTAGTAACTATAAACATACAAAATAAACATTGTAATTACTTACTCTAATGATGCTCGTTCCCCAAAAGCAAATTCTACAATAGGTAGCAAAGTAATTTGCATAAGAAGAATATTATTATCAGCAGGTATAATTCTCAAATTGGAAGAATCTCCAATGATAATTTCCATATCAAGAGTAGGAAGATTTCCTGCATTTCCTCTAATTCGTGGTAAAATTGCATTTAAAGGTTTTGCAATTGTATAATTTTCTATTTGCAAAATAACTTCAGGAGTTGCACTGTAATAAAACACTTTTATGTCATTTAAATTTATTCAAAATGTTATTTCAATATATATAGGAATAAAAGTAATAAACTTGTAACACAAAATAGATTTTAGATCACTAACAGAGCAACTATATTCTATTTATTTAAACTATTTACAATAATTATACAAAATAATTGCAATATTAAAATGGAATGTTGTTTCCTAAAAATAATTTTTAAATAACTAGGTAAAAATAAATTATATTGATAAGTAATGTATTAAACTATCTGTAATATATATATATACAGGAAAATACGATATATATATATATATATATATATACCGTATTTTCCTGTATATAATCCGCGGATTATGTGTTAAAAAAGTTCCGAATTTCGTTGTGCGTATTATACGCCACCGCAAATAATCTAATAAAAAACATTCGTCATTAGGAAACTTTACAAGAAAGTTTTGAAAGAAATACGGTTCATGCCTCATAAAATAACTAACAGGTGGTACCATGACATACCTGAGTTATTTAAGCTATACCAGCTTTTTACAATTAGTTCAAGAACGAATTCGGTTCTTTGTAAAGATATTACAGTTTCATTTTGCTAACGTCATTTCGCGATTTGTCTTGACGTGAGCTTTTTTGTTTAGAGAATATTCAAATTCACATATGGTCATTTCTAAGCGAACACTTTTTAGTTACATAGATTTTAAATTAAAAGCTATAGAAAAGCAAATAAAAAATGACAAGAAACGCGTTAATGTGAACTGAAAAACAATGCACGAGCGGTATAAAAAAATGTATAAAATATGCTGTTTGTAAATAATCCATTTCTTTCATTTAAATATTAACGAAGCAAATATATATTAATTTAAATATGTCTAGCATCGTTTTAAAAGTTATTAGAAGCTAAATATCGATAAGTTTTACAAGATCCTTCTCGAAATTATAGCTCTTGATCGATCTCATGCTTTCATCTCAAGTTTATAGCACTTTGTGATGAGATGGATCCAGACAGATATTTTTCAAAATAAATGTTTTTTTGTATACAACTTATTATATTTTAAATCATACTGTGCCTTTTTTTATTTTATGTGGCACTAATATTATCAGCAATACATATTTTAGACTATACACTGCTGCAGATTATGTGACTCCTTTTTCCCTTCTTGAAAAAAAGGTCTGCAGATAATATGCCGCAGCAGATTATATACAGGAAAATATGGTATATATATTTATAAATATATGTGTGTGTGTTCATAAACATAAATAAAATTATAGGTATTTAAAAATTAATCACATATTTTCTATTATTTTTTAGTACAAGAATTTTTTTTTTCTTCAACTACCAATGATTTGGAATTATTTTTATCAATGATTTGGAATTATTTAGAGAAATGCTTATTTTATGGATTTATTTTGGTCTCGCAACATTTTCTATTTATTGTTTTACTGTACTTAGCAGAATATTACTTGAGTTTTTCTGGAAGCAACCCAAAACCAATTACACCATACTTTTTAAAACATTTTTTCAAGCAAATCCTTTTAATGTTATATAAATTTGAAATTTCATGAAAAATAGCTCTTGATTTATTTCAGAATAGAAAATTTTTAAAAGCACAAAAAATAACTGACATATTCTTTATACTGATATACTATAAGCTGCAATAAATTTTGTATTGTGTAAGAGTGTATGAAATACGATAATCAAAATACTTGAAAGGCTTTTTTTAATAAATCAAAGACTTGGCATAAAAAATAAAATATTTATCATTATGGAATATTTTGGAGGGGTTTTTTTTAATTTTACTTTTTAAGTAATTTTGACTTTATTTTGATCTAGATACAGAAGCAACAGTCAGAAATATGATTATTTTACTTTAATTAACAGCTCAATTAGTAACTGTCAAATGTGCCTGAACTGAATGTTAAAACGCCAGAAGACTCTTGCATGCCAATCAGGAAGGATGTGGGTAAATAACTTGTAAAAAAAACCCATAATATTTTATTAAAGTTCCTGTGTAAATGATTGTTTTAGAATTTGTGTTATTTGTAAAATAAATATTGTTGCTGCTGTCTAAAACAGATGGTCCATATTATTTTACTTATAATTAATCTGAACTGTGGACATTTGGCTCCAAAACTGATAATCCTACGGATGTAATAAATAAATCGAAACAGCTGCTAAAGGTAAAATAATACAAATAGAAAACTTTTTACAAATTTTGAACAAGACATAAATCCTGTTGAATTAAAAGAGAAATTAAAAACTATTAAATCACTGCAGCTTAAAATAGAACTGAAAAATCAAAGCTATCAATTCACTGATACTCAAGCTTAAGATTTGCATGTTCTGGAAAATAATTTAACCCAGTGTAAAGAACACCTTGAAAATTTAGAAGTAAGAATACAAACTTTATTAGATTCTTACAAATTATCAAACTTAACTTTTTCTGAAAATATTAATAATAATAATTCAAAAAAAAGCTTTGAATGAAAGACCAAAAATTCCACCATTAGTTTTGCCAGAAGTTTCTGGTAAATATGAAGAGTTGGGCTCATTTAAAATTTAATTTTATTATTTAATTACTAATAAGAATCAATTAAATTCATCTAAAAAGTTACATTATTTGAGATCTTGTTTGACACATAATGCTAAACAATTAGCTAGTAACATTAATAGTTTGGATTCCCTGTATAATTCCTTATTAATATTACAACCTTAATTAAATATGACAACCAGTGTTTAATTTTTGGAACTCATAATGAAGAAATTTCAAATCATGAAGAAATTCACACAGACAACACTAAAGATATCGGAGGCATGATTGATAGTGTTGAAAAAACATTTACCTGAATTTTAAGTTTTAAATTACAACAGAAATAATTTATCTGATGTTCTTCTCATTAATATTCTAATTCAAAAATTGGAGAGAGAATCATGAAAGAATTTTGAGTTGACACATAAATCTAAAGACATGCGTTCCCACATTCAAAGAATTCATTAAATTCTTAGAGCAATATGAATCAGTCTTGTTATCTATTAACAGAAATGTGACTATTAAATTTATTACAAACAAACATTTTCAACCCTTCAAATCAAAATCTCTTCTTATTAGTGAAAATGGAAATAAAAACAAAAACTCTTTTGTTTGTAAGGAAGATATGTAGCCTATTTTCCGTTGTATTTCATTCTCAAACCTTAACATAGAAGAAAGAATGAAATTAATTTATAAACATAAATTTTGTGAAATCTGTTTAAAGAAAAACCATAATAAATATTTATGTCTTTCAAAATATAAGTATGTTTCTGGTTTGAAACATTCTAAACTTTTAGGTCGTAAATTTGACATCAATAAGATTACACTAAAGAATTTGTAGCTTGACACTTCAGAGTATAACAAATCAGATGGTCATGTAACATCACTTCGCTTTACTAATGCTTCTGTTTAAAATATTTTGAAAGAAAAAGTTCTGTTTTCAACAGCTGAAGTGTATGTTAAATGAGCAGTTTTCAAAAAAATGAAAATAAGAGCTATTTTGGATTCTATCTTGAATATATGTGCATTGAAAAAAGATATTCCTGATTGCTTAGGAATATAAAAATAAAAACATTTATTTCCGGTTTAAACAGAGCGCGACAAAATAATAATTAAAACATTAATACTTTCATATCAAATAAAGAAAGTAGTTTTTATGAACAAATAGAATTTTTAACTGTTGATAATATTACAGGACTTATTCCTTCTACTACATTAGATGTTTCACATATATGAAATTCCACAATTTTAAATTTAGCTGATAAATCATTTAATGAAGCTAATGAAGTTCATGCTTTAAATAGTGCTGACATACTTTTTAAGGTTTTAAAAAAAATTTTTACAAAATTAATGAAGAATGTCATTTAGAGAATCAGAATTATGGTGGATAGCTTCTGGTAAGTTTAAAAAATTGCAAACCTCTCAACTAGGATACTGTTTCTTATCCAAAGAAGAATCTTGAGAAAAATTTAAGACTTTTTTTTATTTATTTATTATTTTTTATTTAGAGGGACTTGGAAAAAAAATGACCCACTTTTACATGAAAAAGATAAAGCTAAGGAAATTGTATAATGAACTTGCAGATTATTATTCCTTAGCAAAACAACGTTTTAACAATTTATGCAAAAGATTCAGTCATCTGAATTACATCAAAGATACAGAGAAATAATTCGTAATTTATTGGATCAAGAAATGATTGAAATAATTAAACCTGTAGTGAGCAAAACGGACATGAATAGACTTGTCAAAAATTTACTGCATATTTCTATGAAGTAAAAAAAAGTTTGACAAGTTCTTTGAGAAGTGTGTTCAATGTAGAAAATCGTGAAATCAATGAAATGTTCCTGAATGACTATTTGTGGCCAGAATCCAATCTGAATCTAAATCTTTTGGGGGTACTCATTAAGTTAATACTTTATAAAATAGCTTTTTGCTCAAATGTGAAACAAGCTTTCCTTCAAATTGACCTTGCTGATGTGCACAAAAATGCTGTATAATTTCTGTGAAGCAATGAAAGACCAAGTATTGTCAAAAATCCCAATATGATAATATGCCACTTCAATCGAGTCAATTTTGGAATAAGTTAAGTCCCATTTCTCCTAGCTGCTACAATTAGACATCATATAGAAAAATATAAAGAATGAACTATGAAGAATATAATAAGAGCTACCCCTTCTAGAAAATCTCAGAATACCCAGACTGGCACTTGATTCTGATTCCAAAGATATCATAAAATTACATAATTTTTGTGACATCAGTATATGGCGTTAAGCATAAACAAAGGATGAAATATCAGTAAAGCTTTTAACGTCAAGAAGCAGTTTGGCACCTTTGAGTGGTATAAATTTACCAAGATTAGAGTTGCTGGGGACTTTATTGCCATCATGTTTAACCTCAAAAGTGAGAAAGATAATAAATCTTAAAAGATCTACTGGTCTGATTCTAAAATAACTCTTTTCTGGATCAAGGGTAAAACATTCCAATGGAAACAATTTGTTTCAAATGAAGTCAATGAAATAACCATTTTAACAGATCCGAATTCCTGGTATCATTGTACAAGTGAAGTTACGCCTGCTGATCTTCTCGCTCATGGGATGACTGATGGCTGTCTGACTGATAGATCCAGGTGGTGCACAAGCCCTGAATTTTTGATGGACTCAGAATTTCCAGAGACTTTAAGTCCTTAATACCTGAAATTAGTTGCCTTGCAGAAAGTGAGAGGGAAACAATACTAAGAGAAGCAAAAAGTGTCTGAGAGCAATATCGAGACTGGACTAATGATTCTGGGACTATGATTCATGAACTCTTAGAAGTTTCTAATAATTATTTTAAAATTAATCATATCTTCTATATATAATAATTTAAAATTAATTATATTTTCATATTTATTTTCTGTAGGGTCAAAGTGAAGAAAGTTGGTCCTTTAATCCTTGATGCGGAAATCACTCTAGTTAAGCATGCTCAAAGGCTTTTGATAATAAAAAATAGATTTATAAATAATATTTCTGATTTGGTTCTTTTTGAAGATAATATTGGCATAGTGTGAGTGAGTGGTAGGTTAGAAAATGCTTCTATACCATATAATCAGAAGCTCCCTCCTATTTTACCAAAAAATTGAGTAAAATTTATTTCAATAGCTTACATAGGAGATAATTTCTTGTAGGACATTAAATATTAGCAAATGCAGGGTGAATAAAATTTTGCACTATTGGTGGTCACAACTTTGCAAGTAAAATTGTCCAACAATGTGTCATATGTTTCAAATACTAACCTATTCTTTCCTCCCAAATTGTGGGTAATTTACCCAAAAAGAGCGAGTCAGTGTATCTTCCTCATTTACTATTACAGGTCTTGATTTATGTGGACCTTTCTTAGTTAAATACAAAAACCAGCGAAAAGGTATCTTGAAGAAAATTTATATTTGTGTTGGCATGTTTTGCAACAAAAGCCATACATCTTGAACAATTGTCAGACCTGCCTTCCGACTCAATGATTGCCACATTAAAACAACTTATGAGTAGGCGAGGCAAATATTTTAAAATTTATACTGATAATGCCACTAATTTTGTTGGATCAAATTCTTAATTAAAGAAGTTCTACAAACTAACTAATTTTACTGATGATAATTTGGCTAATCATTTCATTTCTGAAGGTATAGATTGGAATTTTATTCCTCCAAAATAACCTCATTTAGGAGGACTTTGAGAGGCTGGCATGAAACGAGTTAAATATCATCTCAAAAAAATTATTGGTATTTTTCATTTCATTTATGAGCAAATGGAAACTATAATTATTCAAACAGAAAGAATTTTGAACAGTCAACCCCTTTATCCCCTTACTGATGATTCTGATAAGTTTGATGTTTTAACACCAGGTAATTTTTTAATAAGAAGACCAATAACATCAATATCTGAGCCTCTTTTGACTGATATAAATGACAGTTGCTTAAGTCCGGGGCAAATATTAACAAAAGTAGAACAACTTATTTGGGAAAAATGGAAGACTGATTATTTAAATATACTACAAGCTAAATCAAAATGGATGGTTACAAAAAAATGATTTAATGATACGTCAAATGGTATTAATCCAGGGGGATTGTTAACCTTTCAATACCTGGATTTTGGGCAGAATTACAGACATATAGCGTGGAATCAACGAAAGAGTGCGTGTAGTAAAAATTCTAACTAAAGTGGGTGAATTTAAAATAACAATTACTAAAATAGCTTTCTACCTATTCAAAATGTATAAAATTGTAAATTTACTTATGTTCTGTGTTATTTAGAGATTTTTTATATGATATTGCACCTTTATTATATTATTTTTATATTTTTAATTTTAAAATTATTCATGTCAAGTTCTGTATGTTGTTATATTGAGTTCAAGCCAATGTTTATGTCAAGTTCTTGCATGAGGACATTGCAAGGCCGGGCAGGATATTGATGCATGCATGTCAACTGCACCTGAACTCAACGTTAAAATGGCCAGAAGGTACCTGTATACTAACCAAATAACTCTTGTAAAAGATTCCCACAATATTTTATTAAAATTCCTCCGTTAATAATTAATTTTTTTCTTATTTGTGTTATTTGTTAAGTAAATGTTGTTGCTATAATCTAAAACAACTGGTCTGTATTATTTTCTTTATAATTAATCTGAACTGTCAACAAGTTCTTTTATTTCAATTTGACTTTAGCTGTTGAGCTAGACAATAAAAAAGTACCTAGAATAAAAATAGAAATGACAATATAACATATAAATTTCATCAAAAAAATTTCTTCTGTTCGCAAGTTATTTGATTTGAAGTAAATTTGGAGTTAATTTATTTTTAATTATAAGTCATCCTTCTCATGATATCTAGGTATGCATGGAATTTTTCAAGAAAGCCTTGACACATTAAACGGCATAATTTTTGAATAAGAGATATAATTTTATAGGAAATATTATTGTATTGCTTGATTCCATAATATTAATTTCAGTGGAACAATTTTCAGGTTTTAGTAGTATCATAAATAAATAAATGAGAAGGATTTATTTTTGTTGAATAATTATTTCTTGTATACAAAATGATGTTGAATGATTATTTCTTATGCATCATGAATGCCAAGGTATGATGCAAAATTGTCCGGCACAATCAGATTAATTTTTCATGGTACAATGAATGCTTTAACCAAACCAATTATTTACAACACAAATAACATTATGATTCAAAATAATAAAAATAATAAGCTTATTAAATTCAGAATTCACTCTTTTTTAAAATAAATCATATCTTCTCTAATCTTTTTTCCCCAAATAAACCATTTCTGTATAATATGTGAAATTAACAGAAACTCTACTCTAATTACAATCTGAAACCTGCATTTATGCATAATCATTTTTAACATGAAATGTTCATGGTAAATGCAAAAAATAATTTAAAAAATTACCTTTAAAATATTTTGTTAAACTTTATAGAATTTTGAATTTCTATTTACTTAGTTTAGAATTATATTAAACATGAGAATTTTCTATCTCCTCACCCTTATCTATGCTAGAGTTTTTAAAAATACATAAAAATTGATATAATTTTATTTTCCTTAAGCTTTATATAATTTTACAGGTCATTCAAAACTTTGCCAAATATATACTCCAATATTATCTCTGCATAATGCTTTAAAAACATTAAAGAATTTTAAATAATTTCAAGCTTCAATTTATTAAATAAAAAGTGGAATGTTTCTATCAATGATATACACTATGAATGAAGTGGTTTATGTTTTCTGGGTTTTTTTTTACATAGTTATTTTATTTTGAAATTAAAAATGTCAGATAGCTTAATAACTTGGAGTTGCAGAAAAATATTATGAACATTCAACTATTTATTATAGTTTGTTATATTTTAACTAAATAATAGAATGCTGGAGTCAAAAAATTATAATGACAAGCAGTTATGCAATGCTTCTGTCAAAAGATCAATTGTCACAAACAGTCTCTAATTTTACAATTTTCATGAAAGCCTGAAGGAAAAATAGAAACATTTCATAGTAGTTTAAATAACAAAAACTGAAAATGAAATGAATTTTAAAATAATATTTTGACACAATATTAGATAACAGCTAAGTACAATACATTTTCACCTATGTTGTAAAAAAATGAAAAATAAATAAATAAACTTTTTTTAAATATGTATACATTGATCAGTTTTCACTGACATTTAGATATGCAAACTATTTACAAAAATGCTACAAAAATAAAAAGTATAATAAAGAAAATGAAAAAAATAGTATAAAAATTGGAAGTTTATGTATATAGCTTACTAAGATTGAATCTACAATATAAGAAAATTTTATATAACAAATGGAAAACATTGAATATTTAAAAGTACCATTACTAATCTAATAATTTTATATTGTTGAAATTGTTACAAAAAAGGAAATTTCTACAGAAATTTGTGCTGATAACAAAGGCAAAATACAGTTAGGCATTGATAAATAGACAAATAACATTACAATGCATTATTATAATCAGAGAAATTGAGAGAATTGAGTGATTAGACTGTAAATTATATTTACAAAATTCTAAAATTTCAAGAAATTGATTTAATTATTAGTTTATACAGATAAAACAGTTGAAATAAAATTGAATTCAAAACTGTCATATGAAAATAAGTACAATAACATTTTAAACATATTTAATAGATAATATGCAACATAAAAAAATTCATTAAGAAATAATTTTTTAAAAAATGTTTTATTCTTTAAGAAAAGAAAAGCAAACATTTTTAATTTCAGAATAATACAATGATTAAAGTTTACATACTTGTAGTATAAATTAGTTGAAACTTTTCCGAAAACAACACATTGACAAGTACCAGATGAATCTCCAATTGCTAACTTAGCCTGCAAAATATTATTGGGTATTACAATTAATGATTTTAGTTATAAAATTATTTTGATAAATTTTATAATTTATGGAACGGCAATATTCAAAAAATACAGTTTTAAATTTTCTATTAACATTTAAATGTTCAAAAATTACACACCAGATATTTTTTCATGCCTGGTTCTAAAAATTGTTAAATTTTTTCTTTCTATTGTAACATAAAATTGTTGGAAATAATTCTAAAAGTTACAGCTTTAATTGTTAACAGCTTAAATTTTTATCATAGCAACTTATTTAAATAAATAAAATATTTTTCTAAGTGAGTAATTAAGAAAATTAGTAAAATTAGAATTATAATTCCATAGAAATCTTCTTAAAGTAATTCAAAATATATACCTAAAACATGCTTTTATAAAATCTTAAGCAATATGTCTCTAATACAATTCTAACTTTATTATTAATTTATTGCATTATTAAAGTATCTTCAAGAATATTTTTCATATATATTCTATTTTTAAAATTATAAATTTTGAATATAGGAAAAACTAGTGAAAAAATATTAGTAATAAATTCGAAAGGTTTTTTCTACATCAGTATAAACCTTAAATTTATGCAAAATTTTAAAGTTATTAATGCTCAACTAATAAACTTGTCTAAGTATAAAATTCAATACAATTAAAATGTTTCTATTGATGATATTGATAATTTGAACAATGAAAATTTGTAAAAATTAAAAATAAACATTCTTAATTTTATGAAAATTTTTCAATAATCACTTTACTTTTCTATTTAGCTAATTGAGTCCTATCTAAAATAAATAGTATTCAAGCAAATATCTAATACTTCCTTGTCCCAGTTATTATCAAGTTAATACTTTGTGTGATGGAAATTAAGAGATAATTTTATAGTAAAAGAAACTCATACTAATTTTGCAGAAAATGAAAACTATTTTTGAATATTCTATAGAAAAAACATTTGTTGTTCACACATTTTTTCTATATTAAGATTATTTTTAAGTAGAAGGATACTGTTTAACAAAGTATAATTCCATGAAAATAAGATATTATATTCTAAAAATGATTTGAAACAATGAAATTCTTAAAGCTAATTTTGTTATGATTTAGCATGAAAAAAACTTTGCATACAGAACCTAAATGCTAATTAGATGTTGATAACAGTTATTTTTATTGACAATATTTAATTAGTTTGTAGATAAACATATGAATTCCATAGCCTCCCAAAATCTCTTTACAAGAACTAATTTAATTGTTCTTAAATGTATAGTTTTAAAAAAAAATTATAATAGACTGTATTATCAGATCTGAGCATTTTTAGAAATGATTGATATTACTAAATAAAATAAGCAATTAAACAAAACAGGAAAAAGTGACAATCCTTTTATTTTAACGTAATGCTTTTTGATTCTATGTGCAAAATGTTTGATCTAAATTCTAATTATTTTGCATACCAAAAATGGATGAGGTTTATCATTTTGATTGAATCCATAATAATATAGTATTCCTCTTGCTAGAACTCGAACAAGGAGAGTTGGGTAGGGTTTAGGTAACCTCATCCAATCATCCGCTAAGTCTTGAAGTGAAGTAATATTTTGCGGAGAATCATCTTCATCAGAAGATTCAAATGAACCTGAAATATAAAATGTCATCATAAAGCATAAATTAATAATTCAACAATATAACTCCTAAGAAACAAAAAAAACATGTTTTCTTTGCCATTTAATAACAACATGGAAGTTTATATTTGGTAGTTTATTTATAGTGAATTTTAAGTTTACTGTATACACATATATACAAACTAATTATTTAATTTTTTTTGGGGGGGGGCAGAAAACTATAAAATTCTTAAGAGTTTTCAAGGTGGTTCATTTTGGATGGTAGCCCCATTATTAACCCCAATAATTTGGGAAGTTTTATTAAGTTTTCTCTTCATTTTTCTTTTTGTATGGTTTAGTATTCCCAGTTTTTGTTTTTCGGCACTATTTTTGATGCGTTCTGGAATCTTAACTATTACAGTTAAATTTCCATTGTAATATTTTATGAAACTTTTTTAATTTTAATAATTAAAATTATTTTTCATTTATTTTTTATAATTTCTTAACAATATAATATCCAGCTTTTTTCTTTTTAACTATAACTTCACCCATAAAACGTCACTTACTTCAGTTTTTTAGCAAACTAACTTATTTTATTTTGTTTATTCCTTAATAGGAACACCCTAGTCATCCCAGGGATTTTTGATAAGTTAATTTTCAATTTAGTTAATTTTTTAATATACTCCTTATATTTACATCTGTACTTTTAATACTTACTTATATTAATAATCTCTTTAATTCACTAGTTACTAAATGTCCAAAAGTTAAATATTTCTAGTTTTTTTATGCCTAATCATTTCTTTTCTTGATTGAACAGTATTATCATGGCTGACATTTTACCATTTCACCTAACTTATATTTAAAGACAACAAATGTTTTGCATGTTAAAATATATTTTATAATATGTAAATAATCTAAATTTTATTTAATCTAAATTTTATTATATTTCAAAAAAATTTTCAAGACACAATTCAGGCATTGTACAGATGGTAAATATTTAGCCCTCTGAGCAAACAGAATTTTAAAAATTTTATCATTGAATGCAATCAGTTGCGATAAATTATTGTATATTGTAAAAATTAAGTACAAAAAAATTCAATAAATTAGTTTATGATCATAAAAATATATTCCTCAAATGCATTCACATAATTCATAACTTTATATATTAATTTTATTTACTTTTGTTAATGCAACATGATTTTCAATAGAAACTGAATCATAGCAACTTGACAATAACAAAATGTTCAAACCACATGGCAGTTTAATTAGTTCATTTGGTAACGCACATGAACCATTAGCAATAGTTTAAAGTGAAGCTTGTGGAAGAGTACTGTGCAATAATTTCTTTTAAAATTGATTGTATATGAAAAAATTTTAAAGTTGTCCTTATTTTTATTACTTTTAAAATTCACAATAGAACAGTAAGCAAATATGACTCATGCATATAAGTTAACTTGAATAGCGATATATTTCTTTTAAGATAATAATTATCCTTTTTATATTTCAATTATTTTTATACTTATATCAATAGTAAGCATAGATACTTCCCTAAAATAATTTTAAACATCAATAGTGAGTTAAAATGTAAATTTAGGCTTCAGTAAAAAAAACTTATTTAATTACTTATACTAAGATATAAGAAAACGAGAGAATTTCATTAACTTTTAATTTACAAAAAATTTAGTTAATGTATTTTTGGCATTAAAAATCTTCAAGTTATCATTTTTTCTCCATGCAATTGAAAGTGGCAGATGACTAGCTAGTAGAATTTAGGTTTTTTTAGAGAGCTTGATTACTTATTTGATTACCAATACAAAAGATTTATATCATTTACACCAGATATACAAAGGATTGCCAATTAGCTATTGAGATTGAGGTATGGTTGGCCTTTAATATTTTAGTGACAATATCAGTGCTGACAGCAGTTACCATGCTGCCAAGCTTTTTGTTGGACCATCTCATAAATATATGTTTATATTTAGATCAAGGAACCTTGCTAGTTTGCCCATGCATGGGACATCTTTTTCTAACAGCTCTGTGACCGTCATTGTAAAGGGGGTATAAACCTATGGTTCATTTAGAGGAAATAAATACCCATAGCACCCTTAAAAAGTACATGTAAGAACGGATAACTTTAGAATAGTATGTATTAATGACTGAATCTGCTTGGAAGAATTTTAGGTCAGAATAGATGCCAAACATTATGCAGCCCAACAAGAGGACATGAGAGATTTATTATATTCTGCACATATATCCTTTAACATTATTGGAAGTGTTATTGCGTTCTCTACTTTTTCTTCAGATAAGCATTCTCCTTAAATTGATAGTCTAATTAAATTTGCTTTCCTTTTTATAAAATACTCACTGCTCTAAATCGTTCATGTTCAGGAACTCTCATTGCCATATTAAAGGCGGTCTGTAATAAGCAGGTATTAATGGCATAAATCATACCAATCGTTATACTAATTTATTACTACTATACAGACTCTCAGCTACAGTAATATGGTATATTAGTGGACTAGTAGTTTGTTGTTGATTGGCATATTGGTGGACTAGGAGTTTGTTATTGATGTGACTTTTCTCACTGATCTTACCTAATCAAATTCCAAGTTCACAAAAAATAAGCTGTATAGAAAACTAATGTGTTTATATTTACAAATTCCACACCCATACATTTATGTTATAATATTTTAATCATTTTCAATAATATATTTGTGTTTTAAAGTTTTGGTAAAATCATTAAGCTAATATGAGTCTGGCACAATTTCGAATTTTTGAACCAAGCACTGCACAGTTATCATTCCAACCTAAATTATGCCACATCATGCAATACACTGTTTTCAAAATCCCAATCGCTCTCAAACTTTAAACTTTGCAATATGTAGTATTTTAGAATTAAATATTCAAATTTTGAATATTTCTCTACTCAATAATATTACAAAAATACTAAAAATTAAAAATTAAGTTTACAAAAATTAAGTTAAAACTAAAAATTAAGTTTACAAAAATTACAAGTTACAAAAGAATTAAATATCATGAGGTATAGACTGAGAGACAATCAGGCAATAAAACTAAATGAGTAACATAAATAACATATATTTTTGTGAAAACTTGGTTTTTAATTGGCTGGGCAGAGGCAACCACCTTAAAAACATCAATATAAATGCTATCCAGCACAAGAGACAACCAAACAATAAAGCTAAATCAATAATAATCATTTTTACGAAAACTAGGATTTTAATTAACCAGGCAATAAGACCCAGCATAAAAAACATCACCAAAAACTATCTCTACCCTGTAGATATGAAGGCAGTGAATCTAAATCAATAACATCTATTTTTATGAAAATTCAAGTTTACATTTCTAATCAACACAGATTACAATTCATGGTTAACCTAAATACATAGATCAAATATTTGTAGTCAATATTTAATTAGTAACATAAATTATTACATACAACAACAATTTTAAATGAATAACACACATAAAGTAAAAGTACTCACCTAATCATCACTTGCAGAATAATTTAAAAAAAAAAACACACACACACAAATTTATCACTATCCATACCTTTTACAAATTACCTATTCATATTTTTCAATTTAATATACTTCCAAAACAAAATACAACTTCAAATACTTAAACTACAGTTTGATTAACTTTCAGAACAAAACAATCACTTAAATTTCAATCAGAAATGAAAAAAACAAAACACAGCAAAAGCTTTGAGGGTTACTAAAACTCAAAACAAAATTTATGCATGCTCACATTAGGTTAAGTCAGAAAATCACAGGTAACATCAAAAAATGAAAAGAATACATTCTGTCACAGCAAATCAGTTTGGCAGATATATCGCCAAACCAACTCCCAAAATTTAATCACAGTTTTTAAAGTTTACACAAAAATTCTATAATTTTTAAGAATTTTAATATAATGTTCAATATGTTTGGAAACTGCATATTATGAAAACTATCATAATCAAAAATTACATGGGCACTTTTCAATCTTACTTTTTTTAAACTATTCTTGATTTCTTTCCAGTACTCTTTTGATTTATTATTTGTAATTACTAATTAATCAAACTAATTACATATTTTTATTCAATTATGGAATATTTATTAAATGCAATGTATATAAATTGATTCATTTGACATACAATACTAGAAATAAATAATAATTCATAGTACATATATAAATAGTTTTATTTATTTGACAGGAGCAAATAAAAGCTGCTATATTAAAAAACAAAAAATAAAAATTTTTATATTACATTGCCTTTAGAAAATTATCAATGCTGATAAATTATTCATTCTCTTAAATGCTGCTTAAAAATAAGCATACAAAATACAATGAAAATAATTAAACAATATAATGCATTTTGATAAAATTCTGCAAAAGTTACTATCAAACTTTAAGTTTTGAAAAATAACTCACTACTATCAGTCCATTCTTCACCATATGGTAGAACAGGCACCCATGTATATACATAACATTTCCTTCCTGTTACTAGAGGTACTAAGTCAATTTCACGATAATTTGAAGATTCAACAAATCTAAGAGCTCCTAAAAATTTTGTATAAAAATTAGAAACTAATATTCTTCTTTTACTTCCAGTTACATTCTTAAAAAGCCTAATTTTCAAATTTTACTAAGTATAGCATAACTGCAAATACAAATGATAATATTATATAAGAACAAGTAAATTAAAGCAAGAAATAGCAATTTTTTAAACCATTTTAATTTAAATCAAAATAATACTAATTTTATTATAAGAATTTGATATTAATTGCTATTTAAATGTTAGAAAACCAAATGCTTACAATATAAAAGAAAAATAACAGTTCAATATATGAAAAATAATTTTTTACTTAAAAATTTAATCAAATAACTCAAATTTATTATAATGTAAACATAAAACAAATAAAAGAAAGATAGTAAATGCAAAATATTTATACTAAAAACATTTCTTTTTTATTGAACATTGATCAGATATATATAGATACTCAAAATGAATAAAACTAAATCAGTGGTTCATTGCTTACTTCATGATAGGGAAATTATCCTTCTACATCTTAGACAATTTGTCGCTATATTATATTAAAACAATCCCAGCCATAAATAATAGGGTATATTCCAGTAACCAAAGAAGTATCTACTTTATCACTCACTTTTATAATATTATTATTATTAAAAAAGTTTTACTAATGTTACCTCATAAAAAACAAGATTTTTTTTTCAATTTTTATTTTTTAAAATGATATTTGAAAACATTAATAATATGCTTCATATATTTGATTACAATTTACCATTCAATCAAAGTAAGATTTACTTTATATGAAATTTTACAGAAATGTTTAACTGTCTAAAATCAAGGTTATATAATGGATGCCTTAATACATATCTCAGCAAATTTTCAAATGTTACATGAAAGCATTTATAGTTATTAAAAAAAAAATTTTATCTGACATTAATTACATATTGAAGAAATAAATATTTCATATTCCACACCTTCTACATTATATATTTTAAGTATAAATGCACATTTGTGTATTAACAGGAAAAAGTTTACTTAAATTGCATTAACATATAAAATCAAATCTTTATTTTCAATAAGTTATTGACTTTAAGAATATATAAACCAAAAACATATGTTTTATGCATTATATCAATAACTAAAAGGTAAATAAATATATAAAATACTGTTAGAATTATGTAAATATCAGTCCAAAACTGCAACTTAGGAATTGATTTTGAATTAAAAGTATTTTCAGAAGAGAAGATAAATTAGAACTTGTTGATGATAATGAACAGTGTATAATTTGTCTTTTAAGCAAAATTACAAAAGAAATAAAATTTCTTTGAATAATAATTTAATAAAATTCATGAATTTATAAAAATAAACACTAAACTTATATTTTATTACATTTTTGTGTCAAGTTCATTCATTTTTAATCAGGGAAAAAGTAGCATAATCTCAAAATAACATTAATTACTTAAACTTCATTTAGAATTTGTAATTTAATCAAGATTTTCCATTAATATTAAGATCTCCAATTAAATGACTTTATCACAATAAATAAATTTTACCTTTTCTATGGTTACTATGTTAATAAAATAATTGTTGAAGTAAATATAATATTTTAATTTAACAAAGTAATTTTCTAATTACTATAGTAACAAATTTCATGTTTGTAAAATTACACTCTAGGAAAATTGAAATCAGACAGAATTTGAAGTTTCATGCTTACATGTATCAAAATCACTGATCTTAACAAAACAATTAAAAAAATACCCCCACTTATTTTTAATATTAGCCAGTAATAAAATAAATTAATCATTCATCAATAAGTGAATTTTTAATCATGATGTTTGAAAATATATAAATAATCAATATTTCATTATATTATCACAATTTAATTTATATTATAATTAAAAATATGTTAAATTCATATGATGCAATTGGGCACTTTAGAAAAGACAGAGAAAAAAATAATGTATAAAAAAACCTTTTTTTTTTAAAAAAAAAATAAAGAATTCTAAAATAACTTATTAATAGAAAAAATATAAATACGATTTTTGTTTATTTTTCCTTAACTTAAGTAAAATATTTACTGTTGTAATCAATCTTGCTTATTTTGACCAATTACTATTGATACTGATTAAAATAAGCAAAAAATATCAAATAACAAGAAAATTTCTGTCACTTTTAAATAAGGTAAATTGCAAATGCCCCTATACATGTGCATTAATTAGCATAAAGCTGTCTTTGGTATTTTCAGACAAGTGCTATATAAGAACTGATCACAAAGAAATTTTATAAACTTTGGTTAAATTTGTGAATTTGAAATAAAATTTAGTAATGGCTGTAAGCAAGAGCATTCATAGAGAATGTCTGTTATGTATACAAACTGGGTGCAAATTCTGCTGAAGTATGCCAAAAAATATGCATAGTATTCAGAGATGATGCAGTTACTAAATGTACTGCACTAAGGTGACATCACCAATTTCGTTCGGAGATGAATTGCTCAGAGATATAAATTAATTGGATATGCCAAAAATCTTAAATGGTGATAATTTGAAAAGTAATATCAAAGAGGGTACTTTCCAAATGAATTAGAAGCTTGCAATTAAGTTCTACATATCTGATGAAATCATTTGTACACCCTTACATGAAAGAGGAAAGGTGTGGAAGCTAAGCAAATGGATCCTTTACAAACTTACTGATTGCAATAAACTTCATAAGTTATCCATTTGTTTATTACTTCTTTCCCAATAGAAAAACAAACCGTTTTTGGATTATCTATAGACATGTGATGAAAAATGGATCCAATACACCAGTTACAACTGTTCACATCATTAGCTGTCACAGACAGATATGATTCCTGAGGACTGCAAAAACTCCACTCTATTCCCAGAAGCTGCTGTTGTGCATTGGTTGACACTGCCTATAACAAATTCTTTCCATAAGGCCAGATCATTTATGCTTCTGTCTACATACAACAAATGGAACATTTGAAAATCCTTGCATCGAAACTAGTGAACAGAAAAGGGTTCAGTTCTTGCAGGACAATGCAAGACTGAACACAGCAAATGTGACTCTACTGCTTTAGAATGGGAACATTTTCCTCGTCCTCATTACTCTCAAGATAATGTGTGTGATTATCACTTGTTAAATGCTTTGGACAATCACCAGTGATTCCATGATGCTAAAGAAATAAAAACTGAAGTGGCCCATTTTTTTACAACTAAAGATAGGACATTTTATTGCAAAATAAATGCATGAGCTTGCATCATGTTGGGAGAAGTTTGTTGCATAAAAATGTGCTAATTTTATGAAACAGTCTGCTTTGTCACACTAATACTCAATCTGGAATTTTTATGTCACACAGCAGAAAAACATGCTGAATAATATATATATTTTGAAGTTAACTAATAATTAGTGATCACTTTTACTATACAAACATAAATAAAGCTAATAAAAGAGTATATTTGGAAAGTAAAATTACAATTTTATTATGTCTCAGTGAGGGTTAACATATCAAATACATTGGAAAGCTATTTAAATAAATATAAAAATTTTATGTTAAAAAAAAAACCCTCAAAATATTTGGGAAGCAATACTTTAAAATACATAAATTAGAATAATTTTGTCACAAATTTTTACAATGCAGTTTTAGCAAACAATCATCAAGAAATAATATTCTAATACAATATATTTTATTTTTAAATATAATATCATGGCATTTTTCTATTTTATTAGCTTTTATATGAAATTAAATAGTGCACAAAAAATAATAACTAAGGAAATATTTTTAATAATTTAAAAATTTGTAAAGAAATATCCTGAAAAGTTTTTCCAAGAATTTATGAACTCAATTATTTTCAGACTGAAATATTTCTGAATTATATAAATGTAATTGAACTAATTTATTATAGTTAAATAGTAAAAAGCCAAAGTTAAATAGTAAATAAGAAAATATGTTTTATAATTATATTTTAAACAAAAAGTATAAAATCTAATTATTTGTGGAAAAAGTAATCAAACT
The DNA here is from genome assembly GCA_026290005.1 of Latrodectus geometricus. Classification (NCBI taxonomy): domain Eukaryota; kingdom Metazoa; phylum Arthropoda; class Arachnida; order Araneae; family Theridiidae; genus Latrodectus; species Latrodectus geometricus. The sequence continues at coordinate 503,735 of JAPDSC010009200.1, read as the reverse complement.
CATTTATATTTTGCTGATATTCTGTTCATACCAAGATCTGGAAGTGTGATTCTGGAATACTCCACAATTTTTATGTCTTCCAACAATACATACTGCACAATATGAGAATCATTATATTCTCCTTCTAAGTAACATAACTTAGCCTTTTGAATTTGCAGATAAATTCCAACTTTAATCTGAAAGAAAGATAATGCATATCAAATGCTTTTAATTTTAGTTAAAAATTTGGTGACAATATAATTTTTAAAAAATCAGCTTATTTTAATAAGTGTTGTATTAAATTTTGTGACAAAGAAAATTATTTTCAACTTAAAACTATTTAAAAACTAGCAGAAACAGATTCCTGTAAAGAACAAAAATAAATTTTTAAATTAAACATAGATATTTTAAAATTTTTTCTTTATCTGAAAATCCTTATAGCAATAATGCAATAGCAAATATATATATATATATATATATATATATATATATATATATATATATATATATATATATATATATATATATTGGAATTTTTCCCATATTTCTTTTATATTTATTCTAAACATAAAATACTAGTAATTCTTCTAATAAAGATGTATAATCTCCAAATTTAGTCATTCATTTAGTTATATTTTGTTACAATTTTTATATTTTCCAACAGACAGCATCTATAAATAGAAAAATATTAGATTTATATTATCTATTTCTTTAAACCAATAAAAAAAAATTAGACACAGGCACTAACCTTTGAAAAAGTCTATTTTTATAAGATGATAAAAACATGAAAATAATAGTAAAGGAACATATTATTTATATGTTCTTTTACTATGATATTGTTTTTAGAAATATCTCATGTATTTAATTTTTAAAGCTTTAAAACAATTTTAAAACTTTTTTATAGTGCTTGATTTAAATTTTTAATTAATTTTTATAAATTTAAATAAAATAATTTGAAGTATTCTAAGAAAGAGTTTTATTTTCCAGTCATGCATATCAAGCTATAATTTATAGCGTCAGCCTTGTTTCCAATGTACAAAAACAAAAAGTGCTTAGTAACAAAAATTAATCTTAACAAATTTATTTTAAAAAAATTAAACTAATAAAACTTTTCTTAGTTTAATTAAAAATTTAAATTTTCTTAATTACTTTAATTAAAAAGTTACAACAAAAAAGTCAACTATTTATTTTTATCTTGATATTGTTCATATAAATATATATATATATGTTTTTAAAAATATTACTATCATAACAAATATTTTTGTACATTCAAAAGTAGTTGCATCATAAAAATAAATATTACATAAATTAACAACTTTCTTCACAAACTTTTTGGAAATATTATTCAACTGAATTATAAATAAAATTAATTCTAATTTTATTTAAAATTATTATGATACAAAATTTATTTATTTAATGTATAACTTATTTAAAATATATTCTATACCTTTTCTTTTTTTTTTTTTTTTTTTTTTTTTTTTTTTTTACATAAATAAAAATCCCTTTTAAGCAGCAAACAGAATATCATTTTATATTGGTCATTTTGGGTGAAACTAAACCTTAAAATACTTACTTTTTTATGTTATTTCATTCGAATATATCTTTTACTTTGAACATATTTCTAAATACCAAAATATTTAAGAAAATGTTTCTTATGATAATAGCATGTAGATAAAACAGAATATTAAAAATGCAAATACCATGAACCAAATTCATAACTTTTTATTAAAAAGTATGCACAATCTCATTCATTTATTTCATTAAGGACAAATCTCATTGTTTCAAATGAATTTTAAAAAAAATTTTCTCATCTACACAAAGCAATTTTTTGGTAGTTATTCACTTCAGTGAAATGCATTATTTACCTATTGCTTAGAACAGTAAAATTTTCTTTCTTATGTTAGCATACAGAATTATTCTGTTTCCAGGAAATATAATAGTAATGCGGAAAGACAAGAAAACATTTTCCTTAATTTTATAGGTTAGTAGATAGTTGAGATTTTTTGTAACAAATAATAACTGTTTCCATTCTTCACAACTAACCAAACAGTATTCAAAATGCATTGTTAGAAAATAAGAATTTTGAGGGATACACATTACAAAATTTGTTGATAATCATTTTCTCATTATTTATTTAAATGTCACATAAATAACAATATTTAATTATTATTTCTCATAGCATTGCATATGCTACTATGGAATAAGATATATTCCATATTATTGTATGTTTTGCAAGATAGTTGACTCAATAAAATTAAAGCCATAAAGAAAGGGGAAAATAATATTTGACATAACATAAACACTTCATTGACTGCAAAATCCTCTATTTTCAAAAGATGTTTACATTTGGTATTTTATCCAAATATTACCATATTACATACTTATAATTCCCTTAAAAAGTATTTAATATAGGAATGTTCCATATTTTTATAGAAATATAAGCTACAGAAGTCTATCATATATATGCATATTAAATTTAAATTGAATTGAAATAATCAAATACAATCTAGTTTAATACAACACTAAATTTATATTTCTTTATTTTACCCATACATTGAAGTTAACTTGTGTCTTAAAATCTTAAGTGTCAATGAATTTCTAAGATCTTTTCTATACTTTGAACCCCCCCCAACCCCCAAAAAACCCCATGGAATCCTTTATGTAAAGCTCATTCAATATGAAATAGAGTCGAAGATTTCAATCTCAATGAGGTTTACATATATGTGAATGATTTAGATGTTAAATATGATTTACTGTTATATTAATTTATTGTGGTTTTGAAATCAGGAAAGCAATTGTTTGATCTAGCAATAAAATTACTTTAGAAATATTTTACTAAATATGAAAATGTTAAACAAAACTATCCAGAAGTTTGTTAAAAAATTTAAATATTTTTGTTGAACTTTCATTTCATCTAAAGTAACTTTAGTTCAGTTAATTACTAAGCTTAATTTTCAAAGTGTGAAAATGTTGTTCACCTCAACATTTCCAAGGCAATAATTCAAAGTGATAAGGGAAAATAAGGTAAAAAGCAATAGTTTAAAAAAATAATTACTTTGCTCATGATTTCATGAATTTTAACTGTAAAAATAGGAGATAATTGGGAAAAGCAAAATGTTTCAAAGTACTGATTTGAAAACACAGAAGAAAAATTATAGATTCTGTTATAGTCTGCAGAGAGAGAGAGAGAGATACCATTTCTCCTTTTTTATATATACAGAAAATAATCTAATGAACTGTTTTAAATTTGTAAGTTATTTTTCTCCTTTTCTCATTAACAAATAAATTACTTTCAAATTGCTTTTCAGATTTCTTTAAATAGAAACATTTCAGAAATAAGAGTTTATAATAAAAAAATTTTCCACTATAGTAGCTTGTGACATAAGCTCTATTCTTTTATTTTCTTCTGTGTGATGGAACAAAGTTAATAAAGGGAAATAAAAAAAAATATCTGACATCTTTTGAAACCTTAAATATTTATATTAAAGCTTTTTACATTATTTTACACAAAAACATTTGATATAATGGAAATTTTCAATAGATCAAACAAAAAGTAATGTTAAAAAATTGGTTCTTATGTATTAGTGTCACCACAATCACTTTTGAGCCAAGCCAAATTAGTACCGAGGAAATCACATCAAGATATCATAACAAAAGAAAACAAGAAAAAACTATGTTTCATTTAAAAAATTAAAAAAAAAACAATCATTAATTATAAGTGTAGAAAATAAATCAACATTAACTTTAAAATAGAATGAAAATAAATTTTATTTTATTTTCCCTGATGCTATCACCATATGAACTCACACAAATAATTCCAAATGATATTGCACTATTTTGCCATGTGAGGTAGTGCATAATGAATCTTTTTCCTCAATACTTTGCACTACCTATATTCTATCAATATTTTGTGAGTGGACATCAATTTTGAGATCAATAAAATTGTATGATTCATTTTTGCACAGAAGAATCATTTTCTTTCTATTTTGTTAATATGGTAATCTTTTCAGCAATCAGAATAGATTGTACTTCCATCAGCAGTATTTTTAATACTTTTCAGGAGGTGGGTTAAACCAAATCTATCAGGGGTTGTAAATGAATCTTTTGTATGTCCCTACATTTACTAACAGAAATACATTGTTCCAACAGTATTCATACTGAATTGTTTTTGTGTATCGTAAATAACTTTTTTATCAATTTCCACAATAGATCTTGGTAGATCTATTTTCTTTCTTTTTTTTTTTTTTTTTCTCAAGTCCAAAAAACATAGCTCTTGCATATAATTGTCCCAGTGAATGATAATTTTGTTAGATAACTCTAAATGTTTTTTACAAATTTTGAGAGAGGTCATGCTCTTTGCATCAGTAGTGTATCAAATGTACAGCTGTATAAAATGGGATCCAGCTTTCCTTGAAACAATTTCCACTTTTTAATGTCTCCTGCTGATCACATTATCATAAATTGCACTTCCAAAAAATTAATTTCCTGAAATAGCTTCAATCTGTAAAAATTCCTATACTTTTGCATTTTGGTAATATGTCGAGCTTCTGCAACAATGATATTGCATCTATTTCTACATGAAGTAAATTTCAAAATCATATTTTTCACTCAAATGGAATAAATAAGCAAACAGTGAATTTAATATTCTAACAGTAATGATTGCTGATTATGAAAGTACATAATAGATATGCATGTATAAATTCAGCACTAATTCTCAATATATTACAATTTTACAATCATGATATTTGAAACATTTATCATCATTAATATTGTACCATCATATTAAAAAGCTTATTCTTTTTATTATCATTTTTCGCAATTAATATTGAAACCACGTCATGAAACTCATCATTAGTTATATCACATAATTAACACACAAACATTTTGCATTTTTTACATGTGTCCTATTTAATAGTTGTGGTTTGTGACAAAATTTGTAGTGGTAAAGATAATATGTACTTATCAAATATCTCTGATAAAATTCATCAGTTTTTTACACAAGTCTTTAACAGGAAATTAACTCTAAAAGTTCTTTACACATAAAATTTTTATTTTTTTTTTTTTAAATAAATGTATGTTTGGTTAATCATTAAAAGCATTTATTTTAATTATTTATGGTGATGGGACTATAAAATAATTCATTGCATCCAAAATTATACAAGTAATTGAATTTCTAGAAACATGACACATTTTGCATAAATATTAGATTTGTATCAGAGCAAATATTTTAAAATACATACCACATTTTTTTGAACCAAATGGCCTAAAGGCAATGCTAAAAAGCATTTTAATTTTTCAAAACCATCAGTAATCAATAGATCATATAGATAAATAATTTCTTTTTTTCCGTCTTCCAAGGGTGGTGTTAATGATTTCAAGAAATTAGAATCTGCAGAATAACAATAAATAGCCAAAACCTAAATGAAACAGAACGCTTACATATAAAAGTATGTATGCATAATAACACATAACACACACACACACTATATATATATTTATCTTTTAAAAAAATAAATAAAATTCTCATTCTTATTTTAAAATAATAACAATTTTTAACAAACATGCAGAATTGAATCCATAAAAATTAAACAAAAAAACCACTGTAATCATTTTTTATGATAATATTCTAATACTTATAATAATATTGAGCAATTGTAAAAGGCATTTTCAAATTTCGATAAAGTATTAATTAAAATAATTTTCAATTCTTAGTTTTCCCGCGAAAACAGACGAACTTCACAGTACTAAATTTAAATAAAGTGAAAGCAATATACTGAAAATGAAAACTAAACATTAAGTAGAAAGTTGTATTTACTTGATATTCTCCAGGTACTCGTGAGCTATCACTAATTAACTTATATTCCCGTAACAAGCTACGGAAATTTTTCAAACTTCCTGCCATCATACATGATCTTTGTTTATTTACATTTTACTTATTGCCAAATCACTAAAAGTAAATAAGGTGTAAATATTTGAAATGAATGTTCTACTGAAGGAATCATGCTTTTTTATTATTAGAAACGTATATTAAATGAATATTAATGGAAAGAAAATATTAAAAATTATTCATATGTAATATAACATGTGATACATTGTATATATGGTACACATTTGATGAAAATTTATAATAGGTACTATTTTCTATTGTGATAAGTGCGTGTTTTTCTCAGCTCGAAAAATGTTAGCTGTATTCAATTCATTAATCGAAATACCATATTAATTCTAGAGTCTTGAAGCAGTTTGCGAAAGCCGATCTAACCTACCATTTTAATAATAATTAATTTTGGAAACTTATTGAAAAAAAGTCATAATATAGTGAGTGTTAACTAAAATTTACGCAAAAACTAAAATTGTAACTAAAATTTACGACTAAAATTAAACGATAAAAAACGTAACTAAAGTTTACGCAAAAAAAAATTTTTTTTTTTTGCAATTCCACTCAAATTATATCATAAAAAAATGCTGAATTTATTAATTTTTTTTTAATAATTATTTATTTTATTCTAATTTAAGAATAAAGATAACTTTTATTGTCTTTTGAATAAAAGAATTATTATATGCAATTTTTTTATGTATATGTATTCTAAGAAAATTATGCCCATTCTTTGTTTCTTGTATAAAATAACTCAAGAAAAATACTGTAATGTAACCAAAAATTGTACTTCAAATAATAGAGTCTTATGGATTAAATATCCTGCAAAATTGAAAGAATTCCTGAAAAGGAACAGGATATATATCTGTACAGATAGTGAATTTAAAAAGTCAGATAGTTAAACCTGTACAATTCCTTAATGCCCAATAATCCATTCGAATTTCATTAATTATTTTTGAACTGTAATGAGAATTTTGCTTAAAATCTAATTTGCAATTTTAATAATTGTCTATACCTCTAATTATAAGTAAATTTGTCTATTAATATTATTAGACTTCTTAATATCACATTTAAGAACCATTTTTTGTAAGTTCTATTTAGGTTCTTTTTCATTGAGAGACACTAGGACTTGCATTGAAAAAGAATGTAATATTTATGCCTTTTATATTCTTCTATGGCATTATATTTTTTTCTAAAAAAATTAGTGACAAAAGACTAGAACTTGATTCCCTAAATTAATTTAAAGTCTCCAAATTGCTGAGATAAGATTAATAAGTTTCTTAGTTTTTTGTAATTTTGTTCAAATCACTTTCAATAAAATAATCACTATCAATAAATATATTGCAGGTATTAATAAATTAAGTTTGAGATTCGAGTTACTTCGAAAAACTACATTATGGTCACTTCTACAAATACTACAAATTATTGAGTTTTTAATATAAATGCCACTTTATGAACACGGTGAGATTATTAGATATTTGATTGTAAAAATAATTTCAGAGAGAACATGCGGTACAATATTTTTTTCCAGATTTAGATAAAATGATATTTTAATTTTAATTTTCTTGTATTACATGCAAGTTTTGAAACTATTTTTTGATGACTTATATTAAAAAAGTTTCCACTTCAAAATATCGAGAATGTTGTCACTAAAATGTTCGAATACAAAAAGAAATAAATCCAAAATATTTTTACGAAAAAGTTAAATATGAGAAACAAAGATTTCTAACTAAACTGATAAGAGACTTAAGAAGCTACAAAGCAAGAATCAGATATTGCAGGCAGGAGTATTTTTATAGAGACAACAAATTAAATTTATTACTAAAAAGGAACTAAGCAACAGCATTTTAATCTTTCTATTAGTCACAGTAATAATTATATCTTTGCGTAAACTATATTATATTTTTTCATATGGAAAGGCGTATTTTATATTTTCAGAAAAAACATTATAAGACAACCGAGTACAATATTTTTATATATATTTATCTTCTTAAATAAATGACATATTTTGAAATTCATAAAAACCTGTTCCTCTCTCTAATATTTAACATTGTTTGTTTACAATGTAAAAATGATCCGAAATATTGTATGACATCGGGAATAAAAAAAAGTCTATTGTATAAACTAAATTAAATTATATAATAAATGTAACTTTTCTTAATTATACATGTATTTTAGAAAATTTTAATCTCATAGAAAATTCTATAAGATTACAATATATATATATATATATATATATATATATATATATTAATAATTACATTAGAAGAAGAGAAAAATAATTTAAAAATTGAATTAAACAATACAATTCAAAACCATAATTTAATATTTTTATGTAAGTATATATGAGTCCATTAAGATTTAATTATTTACAACTATATATTTTACTAATTTTTTTCAAGCAGTGATATTAATAGTTAAAGATATTTTTTAAAAAAATATCTCTATTGGAAATTAATGTATTCTCATTCAGCTTACTATGTCTCATGGACTTGATCTATCGATTATAAAATTCTATAAGATTGCTTTGTAAATAATAGTAATACATGAATTATCACCATAAATTGATTTTATCAAAGTTGTCTTGTTGACTTTTTATTTTAAGATATTTTAGATTATGATTTAGTAATTTCAACTTAATAAAAAAAACTTAAATTTTTAATTTTAAATTTTTTTGATTGATTGATTGATTAGCATTTGGGGTGTCCCATTTTTTATTCTTATCTTTCTAAAAGTTAAAAAGCAAAAAATATCAAAGCTTGGCAACTCAAACCTTTTCCATTTAAATTTCTCAGTATCTAAAAAAGTTATTTCTCTATATTTTATTGACAGTTTTTTAACATATCAAATTCTTGGATCTTTATATCCTCCAAGGAAAATATAATTCTGCTGGCTAGGTATAAAGTATCTTACATATTTATCAAACTATTAAAATAAATTACTCCTTTTTTTAATAAGGGGTGATTATTAAATAAAACATTTTTTTTTACTTAATGTTTTTCTAATATGACAATTCAGACAAAGATGTTGAAAATTGATGTATTGAGTTTTTTCTCATAAATATCTGCTACTGTCTTAAAAAATAAGCAATTATGAAATTTTGCTTCATAAATTATTTGTAATTGATAAGTATTTAAAATTGCAGTTAAATATTTCCATTAAATCACAAAATAGTTTTCAAAAATAAAAAAATATGTAATCCTTTTTGTTCTTTTACTAAATAAATATATTTAAATTTAAGAAAAAGTGCAATACCTTTTAATGATTTGATTTTAATTTTGTGTTGATTATTTTATTCATAATTGAATAGTTAATGTGCTGATTTTTTTTAAATCAAAAATATAATAGATTTCATTTTTCTAAAACACAAGTTTAAAATATTATATACAAATATGGAATATTACATTTCATTTATGTGAAACGTGTAAGGATTTTTAATAGTTCATATTTAGTTTTTTAAATAATTTCCTTTCTTTATCACTTAGTGAAAATTTGATCAAATAGCATATTTTGTAACCATCTGCTGTATAACAAGTTTTTTTTTAAATCAAATATTTTATTGCATGTTGTGAACTACTTAATTGTCAAGGACTGTTGAAATGTATTTTAACATTCACCATGTAATTACCTTCTGGAAGAACCTTTCATAGGTAGTAGACCCTATTAGTATTATTGCAAAGAAGGAAATCTGGAAATTCTCAAGCACCCACCTTGACAGACATGTATGCAGAAAGTAAAAACATCATCTATCACTCATTCAATGGTGATTGGGACTGAAAACAGGGACTTTTATTTTTATCAAATAGCTAAATTTTTAAAATTAATCTTGCATATAATTAACGTTTTGTTCAAAAAAATTTGTTAAAATAAATTTTTGATAATGCGATTATGATAGTTAACTATAAATCTTATTATGATAAATTTGATTATTATTATTCAGTTTTGATGTGTATGAATTTTTAATCACCTTAAAATGTTCTTAAATTCTTAAAATGTTTTCTTCTTTCCTACTTTTGGTAGAATATGAAAGAAAAAACACATTAAAAGGAAAAGTATGTTTATTATATATAAATATGATCCTAATGAATTAAAATGAAATTGTTTTCTAATAAAAACTTGCAATCAATAAAATTTAAAGAAAAATTTGTGATTAACATGAGTAAAAATTTATAAAATTTTAATTATTCCATTTTTAACTTTTGCTAGTTTTGAAATGTATGTATATTTAATTATATTTTTAATTAAAAATTCTTTTAATTTCAAAATGCAATTTCTTTTAATAATTCAGTTTTGTTCACCTGTTAGTTATTCAAAGGTTAAATTTGTGAAATTCATTTGCTATTTAGTTCAAGATTCCATTTATTTAATTATTCGTAATAAATGTATGTAAAACTCCTCTAAGTATATATAATTGCATAGCAAATTTAAAATTTATTATGAATTTACAAAAAGCAATTGATCGATGTGATTATTTGAATGATTTACATGAAATCGCTTATTATTTTATTAAATGTTTCTAATTTATAACAATTATTTTCAAATATTTTTTTTAATTTAAGTAGTGAATAACTAAAATGGAATAATAATGATTATTGTTAAGAGAAGAAAAATGATTTGTGATGTTGCAAAAAATTGGAAATCATGAAATATATTTTTCTTTGTGTTTTCCTTTATGTAAATATTCATGTTTAATCTTATCTCTAATAAAATTAAGTTTGAAATAGTATTTGTCAAGTCGAACCCAGGACCTCCCCATCCACACTCAGGCACGCTGATCATTGGACAGGGTAAAATATATGCTCTTATAAATAAATATGCCATACAGATGATTTTCAACTGTACAAAGTGTATGAACTTTTAATCACCTTATAAATAATTTAAACACCTATAGGTAATTTAAACATGAATATGTATTTTGTAAATCATTTTAGATAACCTGAAGAAACTGAATAAAATCTTAGAAAAGGACTTGATTGTTTTTATAAGTTTTTACTAATTCAAATGTTTTTTATATTTTTAGAGATATGTTTTTTAGATTTAAAATCTCAAGTTACTTACTTGAATAATGAGTTGAAGATATTATTTATATTTCAGTCCCCCCCCTCCCATTTTTTTTTATATCTATTTGACACACACATTATAAATTTCTATTTTGATATTTCAGTAATTTCTATCAAAAATGTAACATATTTGCTTAATTTAACATTATTATAGATAAAATTATGCATACAGTTAACTATTTAAAACTGTTCTGCGATAGTTAAATAGCTTTTTTTTTTCTTTTAAAAAAGTAAGATTTTATTGCATTCCATTTTTGATTATATGTACATCTTAGCAGGACATATTTAATAAATGTCATTTTTCTCAAAGATGACAAAAGTATTAAAATATATTGAAATATTTTTAAAACTCAATATATAAAATAAAAAGAATCTTATTCAACTTTGCAAATAATTTTGTAATAAATAACTGCAATATTTTAAAAGATGCATAGAATTTGGAATTTCCCTCTTTATTTCCGTATAATTTCTTTCTCTTTATTTCTGTATAATTTCTCAATCAAGAACAACCAATGTTTTCACAATAATTTATAAAATCTTGTAAAATTTTGATTCTAAATAAATGCACAATTTTTGGTCCCTAAATTTTATTGTTCAGAATTAAACCCAAAATATATATCTACACTATAAGTAAAGCCTTTATAGTAATGTTAGATAAATTTAAAATATTACAAATTAATAAAATATGAAATATAGACCTTATTTTAGAAACCCTAGGTTTATGATGGTCTTAGCATAAAAAATAATGTATGTAAAATGCATTATTTTTTACGACCATCATAAACCTCAATAAAAATATTTGCCTATTAATTTATATAAATTCCATTGAATTTTTATTGGAGTCTATTTTTAATTTTCATATTATGCATTTTTATCCTCTTCAGCTGGGTTTTTTCTACATTCATGATTTAAAGTAAATTTCAACTAAAAAGAAAAGGATTTATCACAAATAATCTTGATAATATAAATTTATCTTCTAGTTATAATTGTCGATCTAATTAACATAACTTAAGAAACTATCTTAATAAACTGCTGATCAGTATAGCTGTTATAATGTTATTCTACATGTTAATTTATCATTTACATTGTTTGCTTAAATAACAAGCATATAATTAGTACCAGTTATGGCTAAAAAATTGAAACTTGTTCAAGAGATTGCACATTACTTAATGTGGCTTCATTATTACAGCATATGAATGATATTAATATCAATGAGGTGGATATTTCCTCTATATAGAATTTATAATGTTACACTCAAAAAAGCTCTGGTTTAAAGAAAATGATTAAAATTTTAAATTTATTTTGTTTTAAATTTTTTTGATTATTCATCTGACATTTAATATGTTAATACACTATTACAATTTACCACTTCCTAGAGTTGAGTTTCCTGTTATTCAAAGTTTGATTAAATTTGCACTGAAAATCACATGTATATGTTTGCAAATATAGTTATTTTTGTTTATATTTTTAATAGGAAATGCTGAATAATTTCTGTTAAAATATTGGATGTGCAAAGCACAAGTTAAGAAACAATGAGTGAAAATAACAACCTTTCAAGTGCTACAGTGATGCAGTTGCTTGTGAATTCAAATGCAGATGACAATGGGAATTCAACAAAAGCTATAAATACTCCATTAACTGTACAACTTTCTAAAACAAATGGAATGCCTGTTTTAAATTTTGCTCAAAATTCAAATCAAGCTTTACATTGTAAATCAGATACTATTACAAATGCTAAACAAAGTAATATGATAGATTTGAGTTTCAAAGGTGAAAACTTACAGCAATTAAGCACAAATGCATTGCCTCCATATGTACCCAGTTCTCCAACTAACATTGTAAAATCTGCTGATTCTTCAAACTATGAATTTCATTGTTGCACTGATTGTGGAGATACATTTGCTCTTAAATCCAGCTTGGAGTTTCATCTTGAAAGACGATCTGTGCTAATAAAATTTCCATGTGATGCATGTAAATGTGTCCAAATGTTTTATAATCGCTGTACTTTGCTATCTCATATTAGATCACATGCTGATAAAAATGAAACTGCTGATATTGAAAAAGCAGTGGTTAATCCATTACCCCGTGTGTTTATGGATGGACTTCAAAGTGACTTTGTAAATGCTCTTGATGAAGAATTGTCATCTATGGAAGATGCAACACCTGCAGCAGATCTTCTAGAATTTTCTTTGAAAGAAATTGAAGATGAAAATAATACTGTGAAAGAGATAACTGAACCTCATCAAGAAAAATCAGTTAAAAATATTGCTAAAGTGAAGTGTTTAGATTGCAATGAAGAATTCAATAGCACTGAAGAAAGAGCTCAGCATTTAATCCAGAATGATAAGATACCAGTCATCATTTCTCAGTGTAATAAATGTGGTATGATATGCCCCTCTAAGTGCTTTCTCAAAGCTCATCAAAGAATACATTTACAAATCAGTCCATATGTTTGCCCAGAATGTGGTGAGAGCCCTAGTCCAATGTGGATGAATTTTCAATTTCATGTAAAATTTAAATGTTTTCATAATGCACGATGTGTTGGTTACAAATGCCCAGTTTGTAAATCCTTATCTCCGAATAATGATTCTTTATTGAAACATATGGAAGTGCATACTGAAAAATATGCAAAATGTGATTCTTGTCCAAGAGCTTATATGAATATTCCTGCTTTCAATGCCCATATACAGAATTATCATCCTCCACCAAATGTTGCTCCAAAGTATAACATGATTTATAAATGTTCATTGTGCGATATTGTTTTTTTAAAAGAGGAACAAATGCTGACTCATCGTTCATCGCATCTCAAAGAACAAATTTGTGAATATGTATTTAATTGTATGCAATGTAGTAAACCTTTTGAAAATAAAGTTCAGTTAATGAATCATATAAAATGCTCTCATCCTAAAATTTACAGACATATTATGCAAAATTCTGATTCCAAAAACAAGCCACCTGAATCTCTTCAGAATGATTTTCGTGGGAAAGCAGAATGCATGATATGTAATTTATCATTTCAAAGTCACCAAGGATATAGTCTTCATCTTAATAAAGCTCATGTTAATATAAATATGCCTTGTGGATATTGTGGTAAAATTGTTAATAATAGAAAAGAAATGATAAGTCATGGAAAGGTGCATCTAAATGGGAGTTGCTTTTTATGTCTTTTATGTAGCAATAAGAAATTTTTTGATGATAAAGACTTAGATTCTCATCTTATGAATCATGTTGAACGATTACAGTTCTGTGCATTTTGTCCAATATGTGATGAAGTTTTAAAATCATATAAAGATGCTATAGATCATTTGCGTGAGGAACACATGTTGTTTGACAAAATAGGAACAGCCATGTCTAAACTTTCTGCCTCAGGAAGTGCAACTTGCCATTTTTGCCGGGATTCATTTGGTAATTTTTTTTAAAATTAATCTCTACCTTCTAAAAAAAGATATTTATGTACTATGATGACTTACCCTGGTGAAATTCAAAGATAAAAATTTTATTTGCAGGACTAGTGCTATTTAAATAATATTTACATTTATTTTAATGCTCTCTGTAACCTATGTTAGTGCTAATTTTTTTTGTCTTTAGGTAGTTTTCATATTTTTTTTAAGTCGCCAATTTTGGCAACATGCTTAGGTAGTCTTCAAAGTTTGTAAATACCTGAAAAAATATATTAAGTGGTGTTAATTTTCTTTATATATGTATAACTAGCTTAAAGCTCACTATAATAGTAAATAATATGCATAATTCAATCAAATAAAATATGATAATGAATGTATCATAATTGTTCCTGTGCTGTCATGTATTTGGCTTAAAAAGTTTTTATTAATTGTGCCTAAATTGATAACTACTTGGATGGAATTTTCCTATCTTGGAAATGGATTCTATCTTTAGAAATTCTTAGTAGTATTTTTTTTTTATTATTATTTTATTTATTAATTTTTTTTAAAGGAGCTGTGAAGAATTCTCTAATTTTTATGATAAAATTTTAGAAATTTAAGGTTTCATGGCCAGCAATATTGTAAAAATAATTTAAATATGTATTTGAAATCGATGTCCATTAATTTAACATATGACATGTGTTAAATTGGTGAACTAGTCTGAAAAATCTCATGCTGTACATGAGATTTGTCAGACTAGTAGAGTGATTGATCTACTAATTTTCCTTTAATTAAATAGTTTGAGGATTTCAATGGAAGAAAAATTTCAAGAATTAAAATGTAAATTTAGTAAAAATCAAATATTGCATCAAAAAATTTTTTTTGATTTTTCAATTTATGATTGATTTTAAATTGAAGTGATTGTGAGTTTGAAAATTTATCACAAACTAAAAAATTGCTGAGCTTAAAAACATTTTGGTAGAATAATCCATTTTGTTCTGTAAAGTAACATCCATGTGTTTCTTATTTATAAAATGTTTTAAAATATTTTACTACTTTGAGATCACACTCTTGTGTGCTTTTTTTCAGGTATTCAAATTTTATGATTTTCTTTTGAATTCATTACCCAATTTCTACTTTTAAACAGTATGGTTAAAAAAAAAAAAGTTTAAATAACCTTACATATGTTATTTCCTTGTAAATTTTATGTCCACTTTTTTGAGCGTGTATCAAAAATAATTTTGTAGGGTACAATTTATGCAATGAAGTAAATTTATCAAACTGAAGCATTGACAACTTAAAATACTTTATTAAAAATGTATTCCAAATTATTGGTACCATTATACAACAATTAAGTTCAGATTTCTACACAAATTTTTAAATGGGTTTTGTAATCAAAATTAAATTTTCAATTATATATATATATATATATAATTAAGTAAATTGTTTAGTATAACCAATTTTAAAAAACATGATTTTTAATAAAAAGAAAATCATTTTTTTATATATAATAATTATTTTTGTTGAAATGTCAATTGTTTTTTCTACTTATGATTCTTCAGAAAATCAATGTTGATAAATATTTTTAAAATTGGAAAAAAATATGAAATTATTATTATTTATAGATTATTTTAAAGTTTGTCTTCAGGAAGCTTCTATTACACCTTTCTTTTGAATTATGAATTTAAATTCTACCAATCTTTTTGTTTAAATGTCAGTCTAATAAAGCAAAGTACATAATTTAAATTTTAGACTGTGTTAAATATTGATTTTATAGCTTGTAAAATGAGAGAAAAAAAATTAAGTTTTTTTCAAATTTGAATATTTTGACTTTGTGTTGCAAACTTTGACTGGCCATTATCATTTAAAAATTCAAAAAATGAAATCTTCCTCTTATTTTGATTAAAATTTTTGTACAGCTTCAAGTAATTTTTATGTAGATCAAGTCATAGAATTTCATTTTGAACTATACTGACTAGCTCAATGGTCTTAAATTCTGCATAAATACCTATGTATTGCTGATGATCACACAATTATCTGATCTAATGTTGCTGTTAGGGTCAGCCAGTTTGGCTGCTTCCAAATTTATGTTTCCTTACCCATAGGCCCAAATACTTTGCTGCTGCTTTTTGTCTAGAAGTCTTTATAAAAAAATAACAACTTTCCTGCTATTAAAAATAGAAGAAAAGCTGTTATAGAACTGAAATGAATAAGCAGATCATTAAAATGGAAAAAAATATGAATAATAAGGAAATTTATCATATCTTAAAAACCATTTGAATTCTCATAGATCTGTTTAAATGTAAAGTTAATGTTTAATCAGCAGCTGGCGTGTTTAAATGCAAATTTATGTTTTTTGTTTCAGGTAAAAATTCAATAATTTCTATTTGCCTATTTAAGCAAAAATTATTATTTTTTCATAAAATTTGGCTAAGGATTTTTTGGAATATTATACTGAAGTGCCACTGAATTAGGGATACCTACTTCTAATGAGTTGAACCTCTTCTGGCTTTAATAATGACTGCCACATGGCAAGGCATAAATTCAACAAGTTTCTGTAAACAATCAGCCCAAATGGCATGCCAAGTATTGGCTAAAATTGTTCAGAATTCATTAAGGTTTGTTGCTGTGTCATGGCCTTTCACACTTTGTTCAAAAACATCTCAAAGATACTCACTAGGAGTTAAGTCTGGTTTTTAGGTGACCAATTAATGTCTGAAAAGTCAGAAGAATCCTTATCCACAACCAGCCAGTAGCCAACTGTTACTTGTGAGAGGCATAGTTGTCTTGCTTGAAAACTCAATTGCAGTGCGAATAACAGAACAGCATAAACAGATTGAGGTGATCACCCAGCAACTGACAAAGCTGAATTCAACAGTTCAGTGCTGAATTGCATTGAGGGAGGTTGGTGCACACATCAAAGATCCCAAACATGATTGAACCACCATGTCCATGTACTCTTCCAATCTGGCATAAAGGATTCATGGCCTCATGAGTCTGATACCATATTCTCAGCCTCTCGTAGGCATTAAGTAGTGGGAATCCAGACTCGTCACTCCATGCTACTTGTTTCCAGTCCTCTACACTCCAATATCTGTTTTCTTTCTCAGGCAAGATGAGCAGCATTGATAAGCAGCAGATTGATCCTGATAGCAAGCATTGAGCAATGGTACTCTTGTGTGTCAATGGCTTCTGAAACCCATACAGTAAAGCAGGTGTTGCACAGTCCATTTACTGACTGTACAACTGACGGGTAATTTGAGCAAATGTTTGTCTCTCACCATGCACTGTCAAGGCTAATCGTCTTTTGCAGTTTACCCACTTGCTAGTATTTGGTCCACCATCCATGTATTCTTTTTATACTGTTGACAGTGTTAACTTTGAAAATCCTAGCTGTCTAAAGATTTTGGAAATTCAAAGTCCTATTTGTTGCGCGCCTACGATTTGTCCGCAGTCTAAAGCAGCTAAATCAGGCAGTTTACCCATACTGGCAATTCCAACAACCAATTCAGAATAACCACAACACTCACTGTATATGCAATTACCATAGTGTATAAATGAATCACAGAACAACAAAATTTGCATAGCCCTTGCTATCCTTAATTCATTGGCACTTCAATGTATGTATTGCATATGATAAAAAAATTATCTTCACACAATTTGATTTATTGTAATTCTGATAATTTACTGTTTATTTTAAGATAAATATGTTTGTAATATTTTGTTTAAATAGTATTGCTTTTTCTTTTGAAAATTTTACATTTTTTATAGTTAAAACTAATCAGTTCACATTTCCTAATAAATATTTTCCTTTATAACTTTAAATAGGAATTCTTTTATTTAGAATTAATCTGTTACATTTTATTTGAAAATAAATGTCTGTCTTATACATGTGAATAAATTTTAAATTTTTCTAATTTTAGGAAATCAAAATGAGCTTCGAAGTCATTTGCTTATGAAGCATCAAGTTAATAGTCTTAAGTCAAATAATCAATCCTCAAATGATGAAAATAAAGATGAACATATTTCAAAAAAACCTCGAATTGAAGGTAATGTGTGTGCAAAATGTAATTATCATTCTCTTGAAAGAGAAGATTTCAAGAAGCATATACTCACTCATAAAATAAATAAAAGCACATCTCAGTGCCAAGAATGTGGGCTTTGTTTTGTAGTAGAACCTGCATTAGTCAAACACTTACGAGTTGTTCATAAAATAAGTGATACAAAAAAATATATTGAAGAAGAAGGTACAAATTCAATGCCAGACTTTGAAAATCACACTGAGGTTTCTACTTGTAATTCATTAATTTGCAGTGTTTGTTTTACAACTTTTCCAAATGAAACTTCATTAAAAACACATATGCGAAGTCATGGCATGGCTTTCATACGAGCTTCAAAATCTACTTCAAGTACTTCATGATATGGATACAAGCTATATTTTTAATTTGTCTGAAAACACTAGTAAAAAATATTTAAATTGTAAGAAAAATGTGATTTCTTGATTTATTTTAATTTTAAATTAATTGATTAAATTATAAAATCTATTAGAATACTCTTGCTATTGCTCTTTCCAACTCTTTGTATATAAGTTTTATTTTATAGATTTCTGTAAATTTTGTAATTGTTGTTTCATTAACATTTAAATAAAATCTAATCTTTTTTAACTTAAATTTCTGTATAATTTCTTATCTTGTTATAACTTTGATTTTCTCTAAAATAAATTTTATTAATGATATGCTTTTGATAAATCATCAAGATTATCATAACAGATAAATCCACATTTTCTATTGTAAAATTGACATATTTTGTAAAAGAATTTTTTAATAGTAATTATATATTATTTATCTGTTCCAAACACTGCTTATAACTGCCAACTGAATATGGATTACATTTAAAAAAATTTTCAAACAATTGTATTTTAAATTGTATATGAAAACTAACTTTCATGTACAAAAAAGTTATTTTAAAACAAAATTCAATAATTCAGTCTAAGAAGCAGGCAGTTATTCCTTTTAATTTCCTCTAAAGGATTCATATCCTTTGAGTTTTTGAAAAAAATATATTCTCTAATTATCAAACCTGATTTAAATCAATAATTTTTCATTCCATATAAAATTTCCATATTTTAATTAAAAAACTATTAGAATTAATTTATTACCAATTGTTAATTACAATTAATTGCACTTTATTTAATTTACACCAAACAATCATTAAAGATTAGCTTATTTCAGAGTAATATTTAATATAATTTGTTATAGAACTTTCCACTAATGCTGATTATATTATATTAAAATCTAACAGATTGTTTTCATCCACTGATATTTTATAAATAATCAAAAATAAATATGAATGTATAACTTTTCATAACTGAAAATGATATTAATTATCTGACTTAATATTTTGTTAATCATGTAGCTTTATTTTTCACATTTTTCTTGGAGATAAGTAAACTTATTTTTTTAAATACCTGGCAGTTTTCTATGTCTATTTCTGCATTATTGCAATGCTGTCAATATGTCTGTTTTTGTTTTATGTATTGTTTAAGTATATATATTTTGATTTTCTTTGAAACTTCCTTAGGACACCTTGACTAGATGGAGTATAAATCAAAATTAGGGTTTTGATTTAAAAACTTTCTGAAGTTAATTTTTAATTAAGTCTGAAATTAAGTGACTTACAATGCCAGGTTTATCATCTTCATAACACAATCAGAGTACTACTATAATTAAGATTCTTATGATTGTTTTTCTATGGATCAATAATATTACAAAAACATCTGCTGATATTTGTGAAATAGGATACAAAATTTTTTATATAGTTCCATTCCCTTATTTGAATTAAAAATTGTGAAATGTTGGTTTTGAAATTCATTGAAATCAAACTAGTTTTTGGCCTTGTTAGGATTAAATAGTGTTGAAAATAGATGCTCGAATGATGTGAATGGGCATCTGTATATTGAGCATTGAAAAAAAATTGAGAGCTTAGATTTTGACTTTTGTACTTAAGGAAAATAAATTATAGTAACAATAGAAAATAATATCAAAATATAATAAAAAATCGAAAAAAATTACTGAGCTTAAGAAACCTAGCAGATTTTTCATGCAAAAAGTAAATTGCCAAAATATTTTGTATGCAACAGAACTACTAATAACTAAGCAATTACATTTTGAAACTAAATTACATTTTAGTTTTATAACTTTTAAAGAGGGTAAAAATTATGTAAAATATTCAACTTATTGTGAGCTATAAGCACAAGAATTTTTAATGGGCAAATTAAATATTTCTTTCCTTAAATATTGATGAAACTACAAACTAGAAATAAAATTTTTAATGATAAATAGAGTAAATTGATTACTGCACATTTAGATTCTAAAGCAGGAAATTTATCAGCTGCAAAAAACATGTGAAAATGAATACAAAATCCTTTAAATGAAAATGGATTTTCTATTTGTAAAATAAATTTTTTGTTTGAAGTTTGTACAACAATGTTTGAGAGGATCACTGATGCATAAAATCTTTTCATTTAATATAAATATATACATAAGTACAGTCCATTTGAAAATATCGAATGATTAAGAGTGGCCACATAAAATGAACCAAGAAAAACCAAAGATCACAGGAAAATTTATTTAGCATATTACACATTATACAAAGATCGGATGATTAGTCTTTTTTGAATGTGAATGATGAGAAAATCAATAGTGGGTGTAGCTGCCATTGTTGGCTATAACTGCTGCCCCAAGCCCCTACAGAAAATCAGAGACTTTGGATTTATTCTTGGAGTGTAACAGTCCATGTAGTTTCTACATACTACCAAAGTTTATCTAATATAGCAGCAAGCTTTATATCCCAAGCCAATTGTGCACATTTTCGAATGGCAGTAGATCAGGAGAATAAGCAGCTTAAGAAAGTAATGCATTTGCGGATATGAGATACATAAAAACATATCTCATCACAACAAATTCATGGTGTAAATTTTACATTATTTGCTTGTTTCCTTCAAGGTATCACATTTCGGGTAGGATAATAGAGAAATGTAGTATATGGGGATTTTGAACTGGATAAAGAAATGTTGTTCATAAATTGAATGATTCTGCAAAACTTTTCTTTCGGAATTTAACTGAAATAATTGGAAATTTTAACAGGGATATTAATTATAATACTAGTGAATGTCCTAAAATACAGCATTTTTTTATTGAACCACAGACATTAATGGACTTAAATCAAGCAATTTATGAGTTTTCAGGTAGTATTAATTTACCTAGACTTATTGAAACTTGGCTTTTACAGATATTTCAGTGTATGAAAGTTTTCATAAACTAAATGATGTATTGATAGTTTATTCTCATATGAAGAAACATCAAGAACGAGATTAAGTATGAGGAAAAGTCAGTATAATTGGAAAGATTCCTCTTAATCAAAGAAAAATGGCATTTTAATATTATTTGATCAATAAAAAAAATCTTTTAAATTTATATCTGGGTATTTTATTACACTTTAATAAATTAGTGGAATTTCTTCAGGGTGAAAGTTGAAAATTTTGTTATAAATATAATACATGCTCAAATGCCTAATTCTGTGAAATTTAAAAATTATTTCATTTTTTATCATCACTTTTCTATATATCAAATTTAAAGATTCTGTGACACAGAATAGGAATAAGTTAATACATGTTTATGTATCTGCTTATAAAATTCTGTAAAACTAAACTTGTGTAAAAACATGGGCTATAGGCCACAGCCCATGTGGGCCATGGCCTACAGTGCCCATATCTGTTTTGCAGAATGAGGGCCCTGGGGTGTGAAGCACATCTTTCATTTAGGTGATTAGCCTAATGCAAAACCTTCAGTATTTATTTCATAAGCATGCTTGGTACTCAGTTCAACCTACTGAATGGATGAAAGGCTGAGTCAATTTTCCCAGTCCGAGGAGGGTCTAATCTCAGATTTGTACCCCAGGAGCATGAAGTACTGTCACTAAGCCACCAGGCTTATAAAATTCTGTAAAGTTAAGGAAAAAAAATTATATGGATAATTATTATAGAAATTTTTGAACAATTTATGAGATTGCAAAACTTGATAAAAAATTCATTTCTTGATTTATTTAGTGCATTAGATCTAAAAGGCAGAAGCAAAAATATAATCAATCATCTTATATGACACTTTCTTTTTATGATCTCTGAAGAAATGAGAAACTACAAAAAATGGATGTTCAATTATACAATGGTGATAAAAACAGGGAGAATTGATTTAAATTAGGAGTCTAAATTAGACATGTCTTTAAAATAAGATAATGTTACAAAATATAAATATTTAACTGCTTTATTAAAAACTCAGGACTTAAAGTTGAAGGTTTTGTCAATAATATAAATATTACCAATGATAGGACTATATTAAATATCAAAAGTGACATTCCTGACATACTAAACAATTGATTCGAATGAAGCTTTTGAAAATTTAAAAATAAATTTATTAATCCAAAAATATTATAAGTCAATACTGTAAAAAATATAACTTTAATAATTCTCAAACAAAAGGATATTTGAAATTAGTAAACAAGATATAAATTAAAAGTAATTCAATTTAACTATCTGCTTGAATCCAATTATGTCATGTCTACAGGTATAGCAATCAAAATAATGGAATCACCTTCGATTTAAATAAAAAAAAATTCTTTATTAATTTGGCACAGGGGTGCCACTTCTGTCCTAGAAATAGATTTCTGTCTTCTGAAAATTTTTGATGTTGAGATTTTTTAAAAATTAGTCTTATTATTTTAAAATTATGTCTTAAGAGAAATTTTAATTACATCTAAAATTTATTATCATTTAATAATGTAAAATAATTCTGTCAAAGGGACTGCACAAATCCAGATTTGTATGAAATTTAACTAATCTATGCATTTATCATAAACTTCACACAATTTGCGTTCTGCATATACTGTAATTAGATTGGTTATGATATCACCTATTTAAAAAATTGAACTTTCCGGTAAGGTTCAAAAAGCACATTTGTTGGTATTAGTGGAGCTAAAAACTTATTTTTCTTATTTAATCGCTGAATTTAGATTAACAACATTAAAATGTTGATTTTGGAATTCATTAAAACCAATACACCTTTTACATTTCCGTTCCCATCTTAAAAATCTTGCCAAGAGTAGAGAAGTCCACTTTCAGTGGATTCCCTCCCATGTTAACATCCATGGCAACGAAGCTGCAGACATCTTAGCTAAAAGAGGTTGTTCTGAGTTGCCCAATGGAGACTACACACTAACTTACAAAGAACTTTTCACTTTAAAGAAAAGAGACAAGTCTGGCTCGCCTCTCCTGCAGCATCCCTGGTTTAGCAGTAAGACCCCGGGGGGCGCGTTGAATTTCGAGGGTGATAGACATGATCATACGGCCATCTTGAGACTCAGAAGTGGGCATCTGAAATGCATGACAGTCAATTCTGGGAACAAAGTCTTCTCCTTGTGCAATAAATGCAATCTGAGGACGGCTTCCCCCGATCACATCCTGGATTGTTTGGGGTTCACGCAAATCCACTACTGGTGCTCGACTTTGCTAGGGTTCATGGTGTCATGGATTTGATCTAGCTGACGCTAGATCTCTGAGGGATTGGAATCAACAACATTTCCGTTAGAAGTAAATGGCATTAGGAAATAAGTAAAAGTCAATGGAAATTTTCATTAACTGAGAATTTGATTGAATTCTGCTTTTTGTTCTGAAGACATAAATTATAGCAATCATTAAACAAAGTAAAAAATTTTTATAGTTTATATACAATAAAATACTAACCACAAAACTCTCCATAGATTAATGCTGGAAAGCCAATTTTTTTGCATTCAATTGAGCTGTGCAAAGGAAATTAATATTTTTCAATGAAAAATTTATTGATTTTTTTTTTCAATGGCACCCTTGATGTAAGATTGCCTTTGCAGATAGTACAGCTTAGATTTGTATATAAATCAATTCATTCAAATGGTGAATTGTGTTTAGAGGAATATTAAACCATTCTTCATGGAGAAATTAAAAATTCTGAAAGAGGTGCCAGTGGAGGGTATTGATTCTATATTCAATGCTCTAAAATAGACCATAACAGTACTATTAATATTGAGTGAATGGTGACTAGAATAGATGTTTAGTTTTATGTTCATTAAACCATTAATGGACAAGTCTCGTAGGATAGGGCATTGTTCATCCTGGAAAATTCCACCTCCTGCAGGAAATAGTTTGGTTCATAAAATGGACTTGGTCAACTAAATTTTTTCTTACTTATCAGTAATCCTTTCTTACAGTGTTACGATTAATGCAACAGAAAACTACGATACAATTCCCTGACAAATTCACCACTATGCTTGACATTGGAAGCAGACTATCACAATTATGTGCTTGTGTAATTGTACATCAAATGTACATTTGTCTTGTAGAGAAAAGACAATTCGTCATATCATATTAATTTCTTCTACTTATCAATTGACTAAATTTTATGAGCATGACAGCACTGTAAACGATCTTTGGCTTTAAAATCTGTGACATGTAGCTTTGGAATTACTACTTGTTTTAAATGTTCTATTTTAGAAGGTGCCTCCTAACTGTAATCATTGACATTATTACAGAATCCAGATGTTAATTGATCTTTGTGGTCACTTTTTCTGCAGTTGTTTGCTTTTTAGGTATTATAACCCGTTTCAATATCCATTAATTTCTTTCTATTTCTGTCCACATTTTGTTTTGCCGAACTTGCATGTCTTGCCACGTCATGTATAGTGACAGCTTGTATGCTTATGACTCAAGCATACACATGATGGCAGACACCATACCTCAAGAAACGACTTAAAAGTTGAGATGTTTCAGTCACATTTGCTCCAGTTAGACTAAGCTTTTGAAAAAATCCAAGACTAACAAATAATGATTTATTAGATGACTAATAGCAAAAAATTTCCTGTTCCAATGAATTTTTTTCGTGTCTAGTTAGTTACAGAAGATCTAGAAATCCAGGAGGAAAATGACTGACCCTATAAAGTTGGGTGATTCCAAGTAATGCCAAAAAGAAGTAATGCCAAGTTAAGGGAACAGTACAATACTTTGTCTGATTTTAAAGAAAGGAATTATTTTGGAATGCAGCAACTATCGGGAAATTTTTCTATTTCACGTTACCTAAAACATCTTGTCGAAAATTATGGCTGTTAATAAACTATGATACTGATTGAGAGAGAATCAGAAGACTACCAGTTTGGGTTTAGGCAAAATAGATCAGATATTCTGCATAAGAAATATGAAAAGAATATAAATATATGCCAGTTTTATATTAATTTTAGGCATGCTTATGATTAAATAAATAGAATAGAGATGCTAAAAGCTTTGCAAGAATTTAATATCCCAAAAATATTTGTTAGATGGATAAGAATGACAATTGCATAAACAAGACAAAAGTGAAGGTTCAAAATAAACTATCAAGAGAATTCAATATGTGACTGGATTGAGACAGGGAGATATATTATATACATTTTTGTTTAACATATGCCTCAAGAAAGTGATGATGTAACACATTATAAAATAGATGTGGTACAATTTTCAACAGAATGATACAAGAAAGACCGAAAGCTTTTGTAAATGATGTAATTTTGATGGCTAAAATGCTTGATAGAATTATTTAATAAGTTAGTTATAGAGGCTGGTGTTTCGGATTAGAAATCAATATAAAAAAAGACAATGTTTAGTAATACATTGTAAAGAAACCTATACATATATTGAACTTAAAGTAAATGAAAGAACTAAGTTTGAAAGATTTGCAAAGTATTTGGGTTCGATTGTCATACAAAATAGTACAATGCCAGAAATCAAAAGATTAATACAGGTAATCGCAGCTTTTTTACATTATAAAACTTAACAAGATCTAAAGTGATAACACAGAAAACGAATTTACTGATGTATAAAATTGTAATCAAACTAGTTGTTATTTATGGATCAGAGACTTGGAACTTTAACTGAAGAACATGAAAATATTTGGACCAGTCAAAATTGATATAACCATGGAATTCAAAAACTGCTTTAAGATATAATAAAACATATAAAATCAAAAAGGTTAGGACTCAGA
>JAPDSC010009200.1:462588-477336 GCA_026290005.1 Latrodectus geometricus | reverse complement strand
GCTTGAAGAGATAGAAAAGAATCTCAAGAAAATAACAAATTGGAAAACTCTAAGTTTACAAGACAAACTGCTTTGGAGTTGAATTGTTAGGGAGGCCATTAGGTTGGACATGGACTGTAGTGTCGATGAATTAGTTACTTATATTAAAGATGGTATTTCAAGAATATTTAGAAAAAAATATAATCACAATTTTTTAATATTTGTCAATTTTATACAACATTGAAATAAAAAGAAACATTAGGCACTTAAAGCTTTTTTTTTTCCCCCTGAAAAACAAAAATGTCACACAAGCAACAAACAAGATATGCACTGTTTATGGTAAAAGAGCTTTATCTGAAAGAACTAACTGTATGAAAGTGATTTGGTAAATTTAAAATTGGTATTTTCACTTACAGACACAACTTCTTCCAAAGATGAAATTCACATCAAAACACAACCAAGAAAAACTAATTTTATATGACAAGTAAATTAACAGAAATGTTAAATATATTCAAATCCACTATCTACGAGCATTTTTTTGAAACATAGGTATACACAAACCATTTTGATATGAGGGTTTCTCGTAATTTAATAAAGGAATCTGATGGATCGCACATTTTCATCGTGCAAATCTCTCTATAAACACAGCAAAAAGCTACCATTTATTAAGTGAGAAATGACATGGAGGAAAAAATAGATAATTTATAATGATTGTGAAAAAAATCTGGTGACAAAAGGGAACTACACACAATATAGTAGTAAAATATTTTCGGCACAATCTGTCACAGGATGAAATTTCACAATTTTCAATGTATGTATCACCACAATAATTTTATAAATAAAGCTATATTACCCAATTTAATACTGATATACAGCACGTCAGTGGAAAAGACAATATAGTTGTTGATGCATCTCATATTTAAAGTCAAATCATACAATAGATTTGGTTTTTACTGAGTAGCAAAATCCCTAACGGACAAAAACACAGTATCAAACATGCAATCGATATTTGTTACTCCTAACCTTACCCTAAATGGCTCTGACAATAATCATTCATACATCATTAAAGACCAGTGACATACAATTTTCCAGTTTGCAGATTTTGGCATATGGTCAGAAAATTTATCTCTGATCAATATGTATGTCACCAAATGGCTAAAGACATAATAGAAAAAAAGCTTGTTGACCGTCTCTATAACAAAAGTTTGATTTTTAATATACAGATAACTAATAATTAAATTAATTCTTCATAATCAAAGTGTACCACCACTGTTAAGTAACCCCCAAAAGTTTGACTCTTAATATAGAGACGAGTAATAGTTAAATTCTTTATAATCAAAGTGTACCCCATCAGTTACAGCTTCATCTCAACATTGTTGTTCATCCAATGCACTTACCTGCTGTTGACATGTAATAAAAAAGAAATTTTTTGTTGCAATTTCTCACAATGGCCAGAAGCCATTCTTATGCCTAACATTTCAGTAGAAACAATTGTGAAATCCTTCCTACAATACTAGATCACAAGTTTTGTAGTAGCAGACAATGATAGATCAGAATTGACAATTTAAGTCTCATTAGATTTAAAACATAAACAAGCTGCTTAAGATGGAACGCATCCAGCATCAAATTTCCAACTGCTTGATTGAGCAATTCCATTCAAAATAACACAGTAAAGATAAAAATCGAATTCACAGACTGAACTAAAGACCAATGCAGTTATCGCTCAGGTGTCAATCTCTTCAATGATAAAAAAAAGTGTTTATAACTTCGGAATTTTTTTTCTCATGACAAACATATTTCTATGCCTCTTAAAAGTCAAATGGAAGAGCGACCCCCACACATATATCTATAGTACCTGTGAATATTTGTCATTACTGGGAACAATAATGGTTGGTCTAATTTGTCCCTCGTTTTTTTGCACACAAGAGCTAATTAGCTGAATATGGAAATGGATTTTATTTTTGAGTACAAATGTTTGCTTATTTATTTAACCCAAAGGGTCATGATTAAAGTAATATCACCAAAAACTCTAGGTAATCCATATCCTAAAGAGTTACACCTAAACTCCATTGAGGGCCTATTAGACTTTATAAATAAAGTAGGAGACCCAAGACAATGGAACTAGGAAAAAATTGGGCTTGGAGCATGGTACAAAATGCAACAATGCAGAGGTGCCACATATCTGACAAGCTCAAGAGAAGAAGAAGAATATCACCAAAAAGTCAACTGCGCTATACCTTGTTATAGCAAAACTATCTTCACTCATTGCAAATATTGTAAGTGCATGAAAATTTTATACCGACCTTCATGCTCACAAATGGTATTCTGAGCTGCTGTAATTTAAGCATTGTTCAATTTAATTGTTGTAAAATTGATTATTATAACAATTTTTCCAGCTTTCATCTCAATGGATTATAATTTTTCTATACAGTAGCTCGATTTTTATGAATTTCTAATTTACAAACTATTGGATTGTCTGACAATCATTTCAACTCTCATTTACAAATTAAATTTTTTAAAAAAAATTTTCACAAAATAAATTTTTTTTATGAATTTGCTTTCCTGCATTTTTTATCTGCATTTATTTATTATCCGATGATTTATACATTTTTTAATTCTATGGTTGAGAAACTTGTATCACCGTTATTATTTGAGTCTAAATTGTAGATAACTAACTGTTATCTACAATTTAGTATTAATATTAAAAATAAAAAGTAGTTTTGATCCTAAAATCTTAAAGTAAAATATTTTTCATGAATTCTAGAATGATTTAAGTCATTAGAATTTCAGCTATTAATGAAGGCCAGCCTCAAGTGTCATTCAATCAGGAATTTTTTATCACACACACACAATCCGTGTGGAATTTCTCTCCCTAATCCAACTTTGCTTGCACTTAAGTGTAATCAATAGCTTTACAGGAAAATAAGCATAGGATAATTTGAATCTTGGAATCCTTATGAAATTGACATTCTAGGTGCAATGCTCTTGTGAATATATTATTGGACTGATATTGCAGAAAAAAAGCTATCTAAATCAGTTTGATCTGGGTGTGATATTAAATAAACCACTGCAATTGACAAAACATAAAAAATGGATCTGATGACTTGAACAAAGATAAGAACATTCATGAACTTAGACAAAAAAAAATACCCTATAGCTCCTTAAAATTTCACTTCAGGACAGATTAATCTCATCAACAAATATTTTTTTAACTATATTTCGTGCCAAAATAGCACTAGTCGATATCTTTGCACATTTTTTAGCTCTGTAATTAACTTTTGCAAGTGAGTGATTTCATAATGAAACATGTACATTTTTAATGAATAATAACTGTTCTTTTAATATACATAAAAAATAATGTTCTCAACTGGAAAAATAATAAATGTATATAGTAATGGAACAAAATGCAGTAACATTTTAATGGAAGGAAAATTTTACTTTTCTTGAAGCCTTATTTATTTAAGATACTGAACTTTCTGTTCATTGATAATTAGCATTTTTATTAAACTAATCATTTCACTTATTGCATTATTGAAAATATTTAACCTTTATTTTTTATCTGGTTTAAATGAAAAAAACATTTTATCATAATGCAATCTACCATATATTAAGTTACAGAATTTTTTTGTTCAGCAAAATGCTTTTAAACAATATTTCTGTATATGAAAATTTTCTCATTTAGTATCCAAATTATGAGATAACTAACTTATTTGAAACTTAAAAAAAATCTGTGTAATTTATTTTCTACAGCAATTTAGACTATAGGATTCAATTCAACATAGAAAATTAAAGAAAATAAAATAAAATGAAAACTAGACAATGTTGAGAAATCTTTTTATTTTTTAACAAGCATGTTGTTTTTTTTATTATTGTTATTAAAAAATAAAATTTTTAAACATTAATGATTCTGATAATTTTGTTTTACAAAATAAATTCTCATATTTTTTATTTCTGAATTAATATTTAGGTTTGTATTTATATATGTTGTAATATTATAAGGCTTTTCAGAATAAGGTAAAATTTCCTAACACTTTGAAATTAGATACTCAACATTTAGAAAGACACTATATATGATATAAAAATATTGGATTTAAATAGTAACATCATTCAAAACGACAAAAAATATTTCTTTATTTTAAATTAGTTTAAGAAAGACATTTAATTATTTTATTATTTATTATGATTAAGAAACTTATTTATTTTATTATCAGATTAAGAAACTTAGTATCAAAAAGAATAAAGGGAAAAAATCTTAGTGTTATGTCCAATTTTTTAAATAAAATTAATCAATTGGCATATTATATAACAAAAAAAATTTTCTACTAGTTCTTTATTGCCATTAATATTTATCTACTTAAACCTATCAGTTTTAAAAGATAACAGTTTCCTGTTTAAAGTTTGAAAAAAAAAAGTATCTTTAACCTTAAAACCTCTTTTTATTCTTACACAGTTAAAAATATTTAAACATTGAATCTTCACTTACTTTGACATTATTAAAAATGTTCATCAAAAAATTTCAATTTTTGGTAATATAAATATTGTACAATAAGTGATGGAGTATTCAGTTGTTTGATTCTCAGCTGAAAATTTCCATGTTTTTTTTTTTTTTTTTTTTTTTTTTTTTGTCATATTAAATTTGATATTTTTATCAGAATAGGTATAGAAAATAAAGTTCTCAAACAAAAAATGATTAAAATAATGTAGGTGTATAATAAAAAAAGTTTTTGTGTGAAGAACATTCTTGAACTTAAATAATGAAAATTTTGAAAACATTAATAGTAATAGTGCTATTTTTATCAGTCATTGATCATAATTATAATTTCTTGTAATTATTCAAAATATATTTCTCGATAATTTATTTTTTATTTAGATATGGATTTGCTAATTCATATGTTCTTCAACTGCTCATACAATTTAATTTCATAAGAAACAAGGTGTAAATATTAGTTAAAACTGACAATGGTGGAGATGCTCAAGAACTCAACAAATTCAAATAAGGTATCAAACATTCCCTGACTATACTGTTCATCAAAAACTGTTTTTCAGAACTTCAAGGATGCGTTTTGAATGTCTTGAATGAACCAATTTTTACAATACCTGCATGCATTATAAGGATAGCTGTAACAAAATATGAATTTTAATTAATACTGTATTTTCTCCTACCATGAAAATGTTAATGTTTAGACACTGCGTGACAGCTTCACAGCTGTTGCGTGGATTCTTTAAGCATTCATAGCATATTTATCATCAAGGATTCATGTAGATAAAAGATGTATTCACATGTCAGAATAGAGAAAAACTGGAAAACTATAGCCAGCCACTTAAACAGAAAAGTAGTATTCATCTAATGCTGTTTAACAATTGCTGGGATTGAATCCAGGACCTTTCACTCTAAGAGAGCTACTTTACTATTAGGTCATAGTGAGCCCAAATGTTATTAACTTCCAATGCGTGGATTTCATTATAAATTCTTAATAACTAATATGTCATTTATATGATCATTAGTCATGTAACACTGGATGAAATAAGTCTTCATCAGATAATATAGTCAAATCTGAGGTTCAATATACAGTTTCTATCTTATTTTGTACATTTTTGTTTCTTCAAAGGATCTAAATGCAGAGTTGATATGTTTTAATTCAAAGGATCAAACTTTGAACTTGTAGCATCACAGAACTTTACTGAAGCATTATGAGAGTTTCAACGTAACAATTTTAATTTCAGCGGTTATGAAATCATGATAGCTAAAAATTAAATAATATTTATTTAAAATCTATTAAATATTTAAATTTTTGATACTTTTTTTCCAAAAAATAAGTTTGGTTTGTTTATTATTCTAAAGTAGTTTTTTCATACAGATTGGGACTTATGGTTTAAAATAAATTCCAAACCACTTCTGAATCCAATTCCAAGATGGGAATCAAAGGCCAGAAGACTGAACGTTTGGCTGCAGCTCGGCAAATAGAAGATGAAACTTTACACATGCATAATACATATTTATGTATGAAGAAACCATTTTGTGATAATTTACTAAATAAAAATTTATTTCATTTACTAGAAATAGAAAAATTGTTTGAAAAAATCTGTAAGTCAAAAAAAATCAAAAGCAATGATCGATTTGAATTTCACACTTAAATTTCATTACTATGATATGGAATTTAAATGTTTGATAAAACAAATTGTTTTCAGTTTATAGTATTATACAGAAAAATAGCAACATAAATTACCTATATTTCAAAGGAAACTAAGCATTTTTCTGATATCAGATTGTTATAATAATTAAATGTATTTTAAAATATATGGTAATTTCTAATGAGTTAATATTAAATATAAAAAAATGCTAATTTTGATTTCAAGATATTTTATTCATAAGTCATTGATTAATAAAAAAACTATCACCAAACAAATCAATTTGTATGATTTATTTTTTGTAACTTTTACATTGTTATAAGATAGAACTCTTTATAAAAAGATCTTAAGTTTGATCTTTATAAATATTAAACACATGTTGAATTTCTACATATAGTACAACTATAACTGTAAAGTGGATAATTAATAATTCTTATGTTTACATTTTTGCAAGGCATGATTATAATCAACCATATATGAAAATTCCTACCAGAGAGTAGGTATGGAATTGGTATTTCTAGAGGTAGTTAGTATCAGAAGGTTTTAATATTTTTTCCCCCCAATTATTTTAGACTTCTTAATTTAAGAATTATTTTAGTAGTGACAATTAAACCAAGCAAAACATTATCAAATATCTAAATCTAATGAACCTTAAACTTATATATGTTGATCAAATGGTTTATTTTTTATTAAATGTATTGCATATAACTTTTATACAATTTTATTTTAACATTATTTAAATAAAACTTAATTTTTAAAAAATTGTGTTCATCATATTTACGCAGTTAAAAGTATTGTAAAAATATTAGTTCAATTTTTACTATATAGACATAGATACAAATTCTTAGTGAAGTTTGTAAACAATATCAAATTTATTTCACAGTTAATAAAATTGTACATTAAAAATGTAATGCAAAGGAACAAATACACATGAAATGAAATATAGAATATTTCATTTTAAGTTAATATTTTACAGCTTTAATGGCAAAAAATTACAAAGCACACCAATAATGACAACTTTTTTCATAGAAAAGAGATGATTATAACGATCAATAATGTTCAAATTCAAAGATGAAGTGTACAACAATATATATGTATGTATATATATTAAAAATTATACTTTTAATTCTTGTTCAAGAGACATGTAAATTCTGAAACTGTAATACTATTAAATAGTAATCCATACAAGTATTTTCCTGCATACAAATCCTATTTAAACTATAGAAAAAAAATTCAGATTTTTTTCAAAGTATATTTAATTTTACTACATTTCCTGTCATTTATCATTGAATGAAATGTTATTAAAATGTCTTATTGACTTACCCAAGGTCATATTGACTGCATATCACAGAAGTAAATCTTCATTATTTACATGATATTCACATATCATAATGATACAAATGAACTTATATGTTCAGTTTTTAACTGAAATAGAATTTTGTAATATAAGACTCATGAGCTACGTTAAAACTGTGAAGGAAAAAGTAAAATTTAAAAAAAGTAAAATACCTACTTAAATATATGAAACACTGAGTTTATGAGTCATGACATTAAAACATTCAGTGCGAATTAAACATAGATAATGAGTATGAGAAAGTACAACTGCTAATAATAAAACTGGAATGTAAAAATCTTAGTTATGAGCTCAAATATACAATGTATTTGATTTCCAGAAAACATTTTAATGTCTTTATTTTATGTTATTATAAAATAAATACAAAATCAGAATTTTACTTATAAAAATATTAATATTTTATTAATTTTTGATAATTAATTAAATGTTTGATAAAAAAGGCATTATTTTAATCATAAATTTTCACAATGAAATGTATTCCATTGACTTCTTTTGTATTATTCAGATTTATCTCACAAATGACAATTTAAAACAATGCATACTCTCTTGTCAGCTTTTATCTTAAGTAATAAAAAAATAAAATTGACATTTAATAAATAATAACAGTTCAGAATACAACAATTTTAAAGTAACAACTTAAATATTGTACAAAAAATTTAATCAGAAAAAAAAAGAAAACTGACTAATCTCTTTCAGAACAAAAATACTTCATAATTTAAAGAAACAAAATATATACACAATTTAAAATAATTTTAAAAATAATAAATTTAACAATAACCATTGTTAAAAAGTAACTTTATTTGGATACAACAGAGACAAAAACATTTAATCATAATCTGCAAAAAAAAAAAAAAAAAAAAATTTGCATGAATAGTTTCCTTATTGAAATTTTGTAGTTATTTAAAAATACTTTAATGAATCTAAAGTGCTTACTTTACATACATTATTTTGTTTTAAGAATTTTTTTAAGTAATAATTATTACACCACATTGTGTTAATTTTTTTCTCCCAACATAATTATTAGACTAAAATACTAAATTTCACATTATAGTAAATAAACAAATTTTAATCAACTGGAAATCAAACTTCATGAAATTCTGAGATGGCAGTTTACAATTGTTAAGAAATTGTGCATGAGATGTTATAAAACAAAATGAAAAAATCTAGAATGTTTAATACAGTCACAAAACCTGCTCCGGGACAAATATTTATGTAAATTTTACTATGTGACTGCAGAAAAACATTGTTTTTAAAAAATGGTGCAAATAAATAACATGATGCAGACAAACATTTTCTGAAATAACCAGTATTAAAAGTACGAAAATTTCAAAATTATTATTTTTTCTATTTCATATACAAGTAAAAATGTAATAAAACCCTAACCACCTCATTAATAAAAAAATGTTTTGAGTATTCACCACACAACTGTACCAAGTCACTGAGAGAAATTGAACTATGGTGTGTATTCAGGCAACTGATTAAGTTTCTTCTTTTCTTCTTCAGTATCATCCCTAGCAACAAAAAGTGTATGCCCATATCCACATGCAACAGAATGAATATGAATTCCATCCAAAGGCTTCACTTCCTGAGGAGTAGTTGAGGATTTGGGCCTCGATTCTCCATATCCCTAAGAAAATATGAAAATTGTTAAAATAACTTGAAAGAAAGCTATTTTTATAATAAGTAAAAAATGTAACTATATTTAATATTCAGTTACCTTCATTAAATTAAAAAACTGAATTTTAACTTTTTAGAATTTCCTATTAAATGATTCTTTTAATAACCATTGATAAACATTTTGAACAATTTATAGTTTAAAACAAATAATAATAAATTCTAATTAAGAATAGTATAAATGGCTAAAATTATTTTTCATTTATATGATATAAAATATTACTTAAACTATACTCTTGAGTGGATATTAATTTAGCAAATGTAGACATTATGTTTTGTTTATTAGTTTTCATAATTTTTATCTTTGATATATTGCTAATCATTTTTATTACCATAAATATTAAGATATTTTTATAAATTTTCAAATTTCAACTTTCTTCCTTTATTTTATACAAGAAAGGTTAATAGCATTCAACAAAAATTCATAAAAATATGTTTATGAATTTCGGTTGAACGTTATTACTATTATTGAATTTTGGTTGAGTGTTTATAACATATATAAACACTAATATTATTATTAATTGAACAAATATTATTAATTGAACATTTGCAGCAAGTAAATTATAAAACAAGCATCATTGAACAAAATTCATGTTTTGTTTTCAAAATGTAAAGTACACTGGAAACTTTTTTGTAGTACACAAGTTCATAAGTTTTCATTAGAACTTCCAAACTAGTGGTAATTAAGCCTAAATTTAAAATTTTCTTCCAATTCAACAATTATTATGTTCAATTCCAAAAATGGCTTTAAATATTTTTGTTGTTAAAACTATACACAAATTTTAAAGACTTTAAACTTAACTGAAATATTTGTATGTAAATTGTACTTGGTTTTCTTATTTGACTAAATTTTAATATGAACATTACTGAAAAAAATTTGCAGGATACAGGGCTTTAATGAAATTACACACATGTATACATTGATGAGGTATGTCGAATAAAACTTGTTTATTAAAAAATTTGTTAGCAACTAATTTAAAGCACAAAGAAATTAAAGTTCCATATGCAAAATCATTATTTATAGTTTTTGACAACTCCTTCCCCCTCCCCCCCACTCTCATTGCTTCATCATTGAAATTTATTTTGTGAGATTAAAAAAAAACTTATTTGAAAATGTCTAAGCAACATAAAGACATATAGTGTAATGGCTACTGAAATAGCAAGAAGTGTTATTTTAAAGATGCTGTGGAATTGCTTCTAATAAATAAGCAATAATACTTCTGAAAAAAGTACTCTACATATTATCACAAATGATTTATATTTTATATTAAAAAGCATTGCAAAAGAAATTGATAATTCAGCTATGACAAAACATACAAAAAGCATTAAATTTCCATTTTCTGGTTAAGATACTATAAAATAATTTTTTTTAATTTCAAGACAACTGAGATGGTTTATGAATTGATATAATGAACTTCAGAAAAATAATGTACATGTTAATATTAACAAATTTATATTTTAATAACTCATCATTTCATGAGATATTCTGTGAAGGAAAATGGAACTACAATTGTTTTTTCGAATGTTTCATTCAACAGGAACATAAAAAATTGTTTTCATACTTGAAATATTAGATATACAAAGTTATATTTGTAGATGTTATATTAGTGGGACTGCCTATTTTGCAATAATGATGTAGGAAATTATAAAAACAATTATTTCTAACCAAAGCAAATAATATAAGGATTTCCAGAAATTTCAC
The DNA here is from genome assembly GCA_026290005.1 of Latrodectus geometricus. Lineage (NCBI taxonomy): Eukaryota > Metazoa > Arthropoda > Arachnida > Araneae > Theridiidae > Latrodectus > Latrodectus geometricus. The sequence goes on along the minus strand of JAPDSC010009200.1, from coordinate 466,498 downwards.
TATATTTTCTTGATAATGAATGAAACTTCTCAATGAGTTTGATGTTTTATATTCCATGATCATTTTGTTCATTAATTGCATACAAGGTTAATTGGATCATAGCCAACAATTTAATAACAGATTCCAAACTATAGCAGACATCCATATCTAATATGGTATTGAACCTATAAACTCTATGAATCTCAATCCCAAAGCACAACTTTAGCAAATGGAGGATAGAGAATCAATGTATACTATTGCAAACATAATAAAAGCATATGTAACTAATATCAATAACTATTAGCAAACAAAAACATAGCAAGAATTTTAATCAAGAAAAAAAATTAAACTTAATTAAAAAAACATGCTTTCAATTAATATTTAATTTTATTCTTTTCAAATATAAGTTTTAATCTAATTTTGTAAAACAAGTTGAAAAAAAATTATTTTTTTGATGGCATGAAGTCACAAAGCTTCTAAGAAATTGCACATAAAATTAAAATGAGCTCTTTTATACATCAAAATTTTCAGATAAATGTTTCATATGTCAAAATTTATTAGTTTTTACATTTAAATATGATTGCATTTTATAAAAAGTAATTATATTAAATCTTATTCTCTTTTAATTTCATTATGAATAGTGAGAATATGAATAGCTAAAATAAAAATAATCATTATTATATTTATAACAATATAAAGAAAAATCTTACTGAATAGTTATTACATAAATATAAAAACAATTATTTGTAGGAATATTATTTTTACTTAATTTTATACTAAATAAAACCAAATGCTCAAATGGTTGTCATCTCAATAATTCTATTGATGCACACAATATTCCGTTATTATAATTCAATATAACAGCAACAGGCAAATATAAGGAAAAGACCACTTATTGACCAAAATAGTTTTTAACTATAATTATTTTAAAATATGAATCATAATTGCGCATTTATAAACATTGGATCTAATTTATAGTTATATAGTTTATATTTTTTTACATTTTTTCAACTGATTTATAAGTATTATTTTGGACATTTTCAATAAAAACAAGCTTTGCATCCCTTTTCAAGTAAAGTTCAAGATTATATTCATAATTAAATTTAGTATCTACATAAAATGAAAATAAAATTCTGTATTATGATATTTAAAAATTTTTTAATAAAAAAAATTCAAAATGTTTGTGTGATTAGAATTATTTTATGAATGTAAATCGAAAACTATCAAATTGATTTTAAAATAAGTTTCTAAAATGGTTTCTCACGAATATTTTTCAAATTATTTTAATTCTATTGAAATAAATGTCTAATTTTGGAATTAGCAAGAAAAAGTAAAATTTATAGAAACAGGAAATTTCTTGATGGAAAATTTTTAATTAAACTAATATAAATACAAGCATAAGAAATTGATTAGAATCCGTACTAATTCTCCATAAGTTGGACTTGGACCCCATGAAATGACAGATTCGTCAGCAACACAGACAATGCTGCAATTGGCACAGCCAACATCTCGAACAGACCAACCAATAAGATCGGGAACTGGCTTTGGATACATTGTAGCTTCTCCAGCTCGCTTGTGTTGACCCCAGAAGTATAACACATCTGCAAACGATTAAATTCAAAGCAAGTAATTTTAAAAGTCATACAAAATTCTTTAAATTAACACTGCTGCATAAAGCTAATGTTTAATATAAATAGTTTGCACTTTTAATTTAATAAATAAATTTTCAATAGGGAATTTTAGCCATTACTGAAAGTTAGGCATACAAATGCATTGTTATAAATGATTGTCCTTATGATAAACTGTTAATATATTTTAAAATATTGACAGCATTTTCCTCACCATATTCATTAATAGCCATGCTATATGTTCCTCCAGCAAACACTCTTTTTATTCCTCTGTTAGGTGCATCAAATGATTTAATCAATCGTGGAACCAATTCATCTTTCTGCTCAGAATGACCAAGCCTGCCATAACCTCCAAACCCCCATGAGAAGCAGCGTTTCTTGGTATCAACTGCAACCTAATTAGAAATTATCCCCATGAAGAAAAATTTAAGGAATTTATAACCAAATTTAAGAAGTATTTAGCAAAATTAAGTTGTATCTACTTACACAGTGATTAATACCACAAGCTATATCTACTACTTGAACATCATCAACCAGAGTAACATGACCTTCACGAGTTTTTTCAATAAAAGCTATAATACGTCTTGGCACTAACTCACACCTAAAAGACAGCTTATTACTGGTGACAAAAAAGCGACCATCAGAATTATGACCTGTAAAATTAAATTTTAATATGAAACAATAACAAATTATTATAATTTAATGTACTTTTAATGTTAACATTAAAACACAAAGAGTGGAAAACATGATTAACATAATGAAATAAAAAACTGATACTTTTTTATTAGAAATTAAACCTTTGATATATAACAAGTTTATATAACATACTGCCATTAAAATTTAATAACAAAATCTTTTAATAAAAAATTGAGATGAATAAGCTTTACTATTGTTCAAAGCAATTTTTTCTTAGTAAGGGAAGACTTTAAAATAAAAAATATATTTAAGAAAAAAAAACAGGGGAAACAATTGATTTTCAAAATGAACTAACAAAAGTTTTGATTTTACTGGCACAAAGTTGGATGGAATAAGATGTGCCAAAAAACATTTTATCTTGGATGAAATTACAGTGGTGCCTCGCATAAAGAACGCCTCGCACGCGAACGCTGCACACAACGAACTTCCTATTCGTTCATTTCATGATTCATACAACGAACTTTGCTTCACACAACGAAATCACCTGAGCTTCCACGATCGCATCCTCCCGCGCAGGCACTGCAGTCGTTAGTCACTGTGCTTAACTTACGCACGTATCACGGCAGTCATCTTTTTAAGTTAAACTCAATATTTTTTTTATATCCTGGGTTCTAAACAAAGCAGGAAGGTGATTTCTGTTGAGATGAAACAGGAAATAATTAGAAAGAGTGAATGTGGAGTAAAACAATGTGACCTCGTCAAAGAGTTTGGCCTAAGCAAGACCACCATTTTTACAAATAAGGATGCAATCAAATCAGCCAAAGTAGCCAAAGGAGTATCAAAACTATTTAATGAAAAACATAGTTCTTCAATCCACGAGGAATTGGAGAAGCTATTAGCGATTTGGATTAAGGACAGGCATTAGAGGTAGAGGAGCTTATTGAGGAACACGAAGAAGAGCAGACAACTGAAGAGCTCCAAGCACTTCTGGTCCTGCAACAGGACAATGCTCAAAGGGAAGCGTCATCTGATAACGAGGATCAACAATCAAACAATCAACCAATCCCAACTGCTGACATCAAGAGCATCCTGGTCAAATGGAAAGCAGTTCAGGAGTTTACCAATGCACACTATCCGGATTCAGCTGAAGCAAGCAGGATCAACTATCTTTACTCCGATACTCTTAACCGTTATTTCCGGCAGATGTTGAAGAAAAGAGAAAAACAAACGACTTTGGACAGGTTTTTCATGAAATCATTGGCCAAAAAGCAAAAAATGGATGAAGATGTGCTAGATTCGGTAGACTCTACCTAGTCTGTCTTAAAATTAAAAAAAATTACGTTTTTAGATGTAAGTATCTAAATAAAAATAATAACAAAAAATTTATCTTTTTTTATGTCATATTAGCATATTTTATACTACAGAACGAATTATGTTTTTAACATATATTTATATAGGAAAACGCGTTTCACATAACGAACTTTTCGCATTACGAACTTGCTCCTGGAACGAATTAAGTTCGTTGTGTGAGGCACTACTGTATATGCTTTAGTTAATCAGTAGATAATCTCTAAGTGAAAATGGTAAAATAAGTGACACTAAGGATAAATATGCATAAGCAAATTTATTAAAATCAGATGAATAAAACAACTAAATATTATTAAAAA
>JAPDSC010009200.1:435607-462578 GCA_026290005.1 Latrodectus geometricus | reverse complement strand
GTAAGGTAAATCACCTCAATCAGTATCTATTAAAAACAGTCAATCAACAGGACAATATAATGTATATTAAGTATAAACTCTTATGGTATAAGAAATGGTTCTTATGGAATAAGAATTGGTTATCACGGTATAAGAAGTGGTTCTTACGGTATAAGAAGTGGTGTAAGAATGGATAAGTATGTTGACTATGTCATGACACTTATTATTGGTTTTTGTGAATCAATTTTTCCTGCCAGTGGCAGTAACATAAATAATTGATGGCAAATTTCATGTCAGCGTAAAAACAATTGGTTGAATTAGGAATTCTGAAACACATCTTGGCAAACTAGTCTACTGATTCATTTCTGCTAATATCATGCTCACTAGGATGGAATCCATGAAATTAAAATAAATAAAATCTGAAATTTTGAAAATAATTATCTATAAATATAATTGATTTTTTAGTTAGTGGATCACACAGAATCACATACTGTATCTTAATCACTGTATAAAATAGATTTTTAAATTTCATGTATATCAATGGATTAGAGTGCAAAATAAACAGCTGTAACTTCAGAAAGGAATGCAGTGCGTAGAAGAGTGAAATTTATAGCTGGCAATGAGATTTTTAACAAGAAATTCCCACATTGTTTAAAGATGTCTATCTATAGTAACTGCAGCATAGCTGGGAAAATTGTTAATATTGATTAAAAAGTAATTTTAAATTTGAGTTGTCAAAGTCTGATTTGGTAACACATTCCCAAAGGAATTAATGTGGGATATACTGACTTCTCTTCATGGAGGATGATCAAAAGAAATATTATTGTAAATCTTAGCATCACATAAACATCTAGAAATTTATATTGCATGCATACTCCAAAATGAGGAAGACATGATGAGCAAGCTTTGAAGAAACAATTATTATTGCTATTTAACAATTTTGCATATATTATAAGATAAAATCTGAAAGTAATAAGATAAAAACAATTTACCTCTTCTGCATGATAGAATATGCAAAAGAAAAGTTAAGACTTTTATCAAATATTATACTAAGAAATTTATAATTATCATAAAAGTGAATAGGAACATTATACAAAATCAATTCTGGGTCACAAAGAAGGTTATTTGGAAAAGTGTATAGAAATTGCTTTTCGTGCAGAAATGGTAAACTTGTATTTGATAATATTGTTGACAGCTTTCTTGAGATTCATAATCCTAGCTTAATATAAAATTTTTAAATTATCAACAACAAACTTTTGCACTGTTTGTGAGATCACTGATAAAATAGGATTAAGGAAACAAAAAATATTAAAACACATCCTAAAAGAACTTTTTCCTAACAAAAGGTATGTAAGTGCTCTGTAATCTAAAGAATCTTTCCTAAGAATATATATATATATATATATATATATATATATATATATATATTGATAAAAATTGCCTCTAAAATCGATGCTGTGGAAATTTAAAATATTATAAACTCAACGTACAATCAAAGGTTTTATAAATTTCGAAGAAAATCTAAGCAAGATAGTTAAATTTTAAAAAGACGATGCAAATGTTTTAATAACGTTAAATTATCAACTGTGGTTTCTGAAAGCCACTTTGAAAAAAGATATATATTTATATTAAGAATTATTTTCCAGGATGTACACTAATCATATACTAACAATTCTTTTGAGAGTTTGTACAAGAAACTGGTTAGGGTTATTGGTTGGTAATTTTGCAGATCTAGTGAATTTGGCTTTAGTATTGGAGTTATGAAAATCTATTTCTAACTATCTAGAAAGATACGTTTGTTCCACTTAAGATTAAATATGTAAAATATTTTCAGAAAGGTGTTAAAGTGTAGAGAAGGTTACCCCATCAAATTCTGCAGGGATGTGTTTGATAGTGGATAATGCAGTACATAATTCAAAACTTGTAGAACTGTTTTGTAAAATAGATGCTTCATCTGAAATCTTAAATTGACATCGGTACGAATTTTATGTGCAAAATAGTTATAGTATAATTATTTTCTGAGATGACAATTTCAATAACATTAACTTTTTCTGAAGTATTATGGACTTCCTGACTATTTTTCATCATATGGGAATTTGTTTTTTATGCTCTTCTAACACTATACCCAATATCATTAGCTCTCACAGAAGAGTTTATCCTGGATACAAATTTAATCCAATGATCTCGCTCACTTTTACATCATATCCAATGTGCAATACTTTAGCTCTTTGAAAAGAAGTTTGATTAACCAAGAATGGAAAACATTATAGGCTTTTCTTGGGTTATGATTAGTACCAGTGCTACGTTTATTCCCCACTACAATTTCTTATTCTTCAGAAAATTAAGTTCCAAATTGGGAATGCTGGCATCTGCAGCTCTATTGACAGTTTTAGGAAACAAACTGACTATTTCATTATTTTCATTTCCTGCTAAATCAATAGTAATTATCGCTCAAAATATGAAATTTATCCAGTCAGCTCTATGAAGCAAGTAGAGTGGCAGATGTTGGACATCATTTGAACCAATCTTCACATGAGCTAGAAAAACTGAAAAATGGTCACAATCATGTAAGATAACTGTGACCCAAAAATTCAAGTAAGTAGTAAAAGAGGGTGAACATAGTGCAAGGTCCAGAATTGAAAGTTTAACATCCTTGATGGAAATAGATTTATTCTTCACTATTAAGTAAATAAAGATTCTGAGTACAAATGAATTTCTCAATTTCCGGTCACTATGATTTTCACTCTTACTGCTCCACAATGAACCATAACCATTAAAATCACCAATAATTAACATAAGAGCAGGTAATTCCTGAACTAATTTATCAAAGTCCATTATCTACACAAGTATTTAATGACAAGTATTGTGTACATACCGTAAAATTGGATAGCCCAATTCTAAATGCAAATGCTGCAAATTTGCACATAAGGGAATTACAGATGAGAGTTTATTATAGAAAATCAACAGAATAAGCCCTTAAACAGTAGTATTTCTTAAAGATGTTCCTTTCAAATATTCAAGACATTTTTCTTCTAAATAAATTTGAAATGAGAAAATTTAAATAAAAATTTACTAAAAAAAAAAAATATATATTGTTACAAGATTGTTGCATAACTGTAACCACTCTTGTGTTTCATGGTTTTTGAGTTTTATATATATATACCACTATATAAAAATAAATCAAAAAAACGATTAAAAGCATTTCACAAGTGAAGACAATTGATGGTTAATATGAATATAACTGATGAACAAAATTTTAAATGAATGTTTATAATGCTCAATCAGAAAAGAACCAACAATTTAACTTAAACATAATTGCCAATTTACTAATGACAAACATCAGATCAGTTAAATGTCATTTGTGGAAGAAATACATTAATATTTTTGTAAATTGTAAATAAAATTATATATTTTGTTATATCTTTATTTGAATACTCATTTTGAAAATAATAAGTTCAACACATATAGTAATTTAATAGAAACTTAAATTTTGTTAACTAATTTAGATAACAAGACAAAAACTAGCATTAGTAGTATATTTAATTTTAACAAATTCGGAGTTCACAAAAATTAAAATGCACTTAAAACATAAATAGAATCTCTTAACTTTTATTTGTTTTTACAGGATAAAAGTTGTGATTGTTAAGAAATAAATTCTGTATAAGATACAATTTACAAAATCTAAGAACTCAATTCATTGTTTCAATCATATTAATTATTAAAAAATTAATCATATTTAATTAAAATGTTGTTATGCAAAATTTTAATTTGATAGAAAAAAATATTGATTGTTTAATCTTATCACGCACCCAAAAGATATTTCTAAGCAAATGCCAAGAAAGAATTTAAAATAATGGAATTTATGTAAGTTTAACTTATATAAATTCCATTATTTTAAATTATTATATCAATCATGGATTTAAAATGAAAGCTTCAGTCACTTCTTAGTCACATCTATAATTTAAAATCGATTTTGAATCATTTACAAGTTTTCATTCCCAAGTGGGGTCTAGCTTTAATTTGTCACTTAACATTTCCCTTCACACAATGTTTAATTCCACTCACTTACAAGCTCAAGCAATGAAACCAACAAATGATAGAATTTCATTGTTTAAAATTATAAGAAATGAATTCAAAACTAAGATTTTGAGAGAAACTTGGTGTAAAAATGACAGATGAGGAATATTTTTTAAAGTATTGGATTTAAGTGACAAATTTTCACAAATATCTATTTCACATTCTCAACTAAAATAGCTATACTGAACGATTCAAAATAAAATTGAACAAAATATATGAATCAAATTAATTTTTTATGTGAACATGCAATAAGCATGTTTGTAAAAGTTAAGCATTATAATAGTAATTATCAATCATATTGCCAGCCTCAAATTAATGGCTGTCAATAGATACTTACAAATAAAAAAAATTTTGGCCTTAGTTTCGATATTTAATCTTAAAAAATAACTTTAAATTATAAAGAAACTTCAAATAAAAAAAAATAAATTTTTTTACCTAGCTGGCCATATTCAGGACAACCAAAACTGTATAAAAGACCTTTAACATCAACAATGAGACTAAATTCAGCACCACAAGCAACTTTAGAGATAGATCTTCCTTTAAAAGGAATCTAAAAGAGGGATTTAATGATTAGCAGAGCAAATTAGTTGATCCATAAAATTTATCAAAAAATTACTTTTACCAATGTATAGTACAATAACTTTTAGTTTAAGAATTTATTTAAGACAATTATGAAGTCACAGCCAAAGAAATAAATGTTAGATTTATTTATAAAATATGAAACACAATCAAATGCATATATAATAATTCATAGATACTTAGAGGTTGTTTTTATATTTTGACTTTATATTTAAAAAAAATACATAGTTATGGCATATTTTTATATCAAATCAAATTTGAATATTAGTAAAATGGTAAAAGTTTATTTAAAAAAAAAAGCGAGAGAAAGTACAAAATTTTAAATTATTTTTCAAAAAATGTTCCATAATTTTAATAATTGATAACAATATAAAATACAACACATCACTCTTATCTCATTAAAATACTCTTTATCAGACAATACCATCTAATAACAATTTTTTACCTTTCTTAAAAGTTTTCTTAAGCATATTTAACTATAAAAAACAAAAATAAATAACTGTTTACATTCTTAAAAAAAAAGGAAAACATTTCTTATTTTTAAATTTAAATGTATTTGGACATAAAAACTATTCTTTCTTGTTAATTGTTTCTTGTCTCTTGTTAATTGCAAATTCTCATTCATTTCACAATAAGTTTCAATGAATTTTTTTGTTAATTAGTAATTAAAATTCCCCAGAACTTTAAGGAGTATTGATTCACTTTTATAAGAATTAAAAAATAATATGAATAGTTTTGCATTGTGAATTAAAATAAATTGTGAAGGTGCTCCTCCAAATAGGATATAATGGAATTTTTCCTGGCATTTATTCCACCTTCTGCATATTTAAGAAGTTTCAACAATAAATATATTTAAAAGAAAAAAACAAACATAATCATCTTGGTTTCTTCTATGAGAAAAATAAATAAAAGCTTGTGGTAAAATATTATACATTAAAAAATAGGAAAATCCATTAGTCAACAATAACTTAGGAATAGAAAGATAAACATCTTGCATAAAAAACTATTCTGTGACAATATTACAAATTTTATTGCATAACAGAATTTTAAAAATATCACATTAATAAAAAATAACAATTTTTTATCATCACCTAAATATTGGATGAAGATATTCTGCATCCAATACTTCAATAACAAAGATTATCATGTAATCTCAAATAAAATTTTTATTTTACATGAAGCTATAGTACAACTATAGTTAAAGAAGTAAGTTACTGATTGTGGACCACAATAGATTTTGTAGACTTATAACAAGACACAGCCTCTAACATATGAAGTAAATCTCTAAATATCTGATTATAAAAATAGAAAACATGAACATTTTAAATCCTAAATCAGTAATTATATATTAAATTTCTAATTATAAAATTTATAGTATGTCAAATCCAGAATGATAGATATTTCACAAACTAAAAGGAGAAAATTCTATACTTAATTTATACATTTTTTCATAGCATATTTTACCTACAAATATGAAAAAAGTAAATAAATTACTGCAATAAAAGTTAAATGAAAAATTGAGTATTCCTTTTTTGCTATTTTGATAAATTTATTGTTAGTAGAAGTATATTCTTAATTAAAATACTGCAATCTATTTGAAAACATGAAAACTCCTTTTTAAGAAGCATTAAGATCAAAAGTTTTGCAAAGAGAATGTTAAAGACTTATCTAAAAAAGTTCTTAATGAGTTCTATTTAATTATTTAGACTAATGAAGAGCAATGAATGATACTACAACAATTAATATTGTTGAGAAAATATAAAATATTCATATCTGGGAACATTAAAATTTTAGAACAGTATAATTATTTAAATCTCTTATACCACTGTGCACAAGACATGAACTTACAGAAAAATTTTTGCTTAGGAATGACAGAATTTGGTTTACCAGTCATTAATAAGTTTATATATAATAAAAACAAATATTTGAAAAATAATGTTTACATGTTTAATAATTTATATTAAAATGTACTTTCAACAGAACTAGGAATTAAGATAATAGATGCCGATTGATTGCATATTTGAAAAAGGACATATTTACTGTATTAATCCTAAGTAACATATAATTTGTTATTCAGTTAGTACCATATACATCTGTCATCAAACTAAATTAAAAGTGAATAAAAACAGATTTCAAAATTAAGGAAATCAATTTCCATTAAATCAACAAAAATTTCCTTTTTAAAAAATGTTTCTCTATAAAGTATAAAACCTTACGATGTAAAGAATATATTAATATACTTTTTAATATATTCCTTAAAGCTTTATATACATACATAGTATCAATCTTATGACTGCTATGCAATAACACTTAAGAAACTTATATTAACATACAATTGTATCACTCCCAATTGTAAGACCTTAGAATTAAACAAAAAATCATATATTATGCAGCCAAACCATACAAGCTGGCAGCTATAAACACTTAATAAATTTTGTAACTTTATACTTACCTTTAAAGTTACTTTTACTTCACACAAAAATAAATGTATTTCATTAAATAAAAATGTCTTTCTATTCATAAGATTTCGTAATATGATTTTTATTACATAAAAGCATATTAAATAAGTAAATTAATTGATGATTAAAATCATACCTTAGTTGGAATATTAATAGAAGCATTTTGTGAACCTACACCACATTGGCCCATATTGTTGGCTCCTACTGAATACACAATACCTCGATCTGATTGGAAAAATAACAAACACATTACAGAAACATGATACATCAAAAACTAATTAATTTCATTCTATATAAGTATATTTATATTCCAATAGAAAAAAAACTTATTTGTATGACTTTCTTAGGTACTTTATAAGAAGTGTTAAAAAAATTAGAATATTAAAAATAAAATAGCATTTTTTACAGTAAATTAAGATAGAGTTTAAAATTATAATGAATTTAAACATGTGTACACAAGAACATATATTATTTTATGTAATATACATTATAGATTTGTTACTAATTGTCTAAAACAGGTTTAAGATAGAAACCTTTATTAGTTTTGGAGGGGGAAGAAATATGATTTAGAAACATAACCTTATTTATAATAATGACTGCCTGCAGTTTAGTTTAAAATGCTATTTACAGAGCAAAATGAGGAATTGCATATGGATCATCTAAAAACAAATTAAGGGCCTGAAACATGAAAATTCTTTTAAGAAGTTAGCTATTAAATTTATAACTTTTAATAAACTAATTAACATTTATTATCATCCTAAAATTATCAAAAATTTCCATTTTATTTAAGAAAATTTTAAAAATATTAAAAAATATTTACTTAATAATTTTTCAAATTTAGCCACCAGCTTACTTGTTATATATAATGGAATTTTGATAAACAAACTGTTCAGAAGTCCAAAAATAGAACGCACCACAAACAGATATTTTTAAATCTTTAAAGCTTCTACAATAAATGAAACCTAAAATATATTTTTTTAACGTTTTGTTTGCATTAGCAATAAAATGTACAGAAAAATAAAGAAATTACTGTTGCAAATCATTTTTTGACTTTGTAAAAACTAAAAGCATTTTTTCTACATTAATCACTTAATTTTTTTCTGCAATTAAAAAATAAATAAATTGGTACTAAGTCATTTTTACTGTTTTAAAAAATCATTTAGATTAATATAAAGTTTTAAGAAATTAGACAAAAAATTGGATTTTGCTGAAATCTAAAAAGTATATCATTTGGTTGGTATTCATAATTAACAAATTAAATATTTCAAAGCTAAACAATTGGATTTTTTAATATTGCAGCGAAAGGCATTAGTGAAAATAAAAAATCTGCATACTTTGACAAATTTATAAGAAAAAACTGAACAAATGTAACACTAAAAAATGCAAAGTATTTTTTAAACCATTTTTAAACAAAGATGCAAATTTTATGTGCAAAATGTATGCATATGAGAGAAGTTAGCAAAGGAATAACTTTCATAAGCACACTTAATTGGATTCACATTTCATTTGCTTGCACATCTCACTGAATTTCTTGGTTATCCTTGCAAAAGTCAGATAATTTCAAACAGTAAAAATCAATAAATTTAACATTTGAATGAGATTGAAGATTGTCAGGTATTTAGAAGCTGGCTAGTCTCAATTCTATATTTAACAAAGGATTAATGTAACAGTCAGCATTATCTGACTTATGGGAACAGTTACAGGATTCCAGTGCATCAAGGGAAACCTGAGTAAAATCATCTAAAAACAACAATGGTCAATGTATTTGTTTATTGCTGTGAGCATAACAGGAATACTCAGCTTCTGCAGTTCCCAGATTAAAGGAGGGACAATCTTACTGTTTATGTGGAAAATGCAAAATATTGTTTACATATTCTTCACTTTTGTTAGAAGGCAGCCTGTTTAATATGGTACAAAGATAACAACACTGATAAACAAGCTATTGTTCTCTTCACTGATAAGTAGAAATTTCAAGGTAACTACTGATTTTCCTAACACTTTTATGGAGAGAATCAAGGACTCACTACTTGTTCTCTGATATATGAGAAATCCATCACAATGACACCAGAAGTTTGCAGGTCGGCAAAGGCATCATGTTGGATTTCTAAACAACCATCTATGTCTTTCAAAAATATATATGCCTCATAAAAAAAAAATTAAAATATTGAATCAAAAATGAAATCCTACACTTGCCATTTCAGAAATGACAATTTACTTACTGCCTGATCCTAAGTTCATTTTAATGAAAATGATGCATTTACAACTACATTGAATTTACCTGGTAGATTTGAAAGAAATATTAAGATATACACAAGATATTAAGTTGGCCAGATCTTCACACTTCAAATCTATAGAGCAACTCTGATGATCTCAGGAAAATAATAGCAACAAGTAAGCCTATTCTGAAAAATACCTTTCTGAAAACACCATTACTGAATGAATAAGACCTGAAAACAGGACTCTTGAATCAAAACCCCACATGAAACAGTTAAACTTCTTCACATAAAGTATAAAATAAAAATGTGAGGCCTATATATCTATAACAAGGGAAATACACCTCTTAAGAAATTTTTTGTTTGATTCTTAAACCTTCAGACTGATGAATTTATTACCATTAATACATCTACATTAAAACTGTTAAATGCTTTTTTGGATTGTCACTATATTTAAGCCAAATTTAAACAAAATGTGTCAAATGGTTGAGAGCTAATTGAGTAAACATAAAAATTTCTTTTAATTTTAAACACTAGCATAAATTACAGCTAACTCTCACATGATAAAATTAGAAAAATAAGGTTAAAAGATTTTTAAAAAAGTACATTTTGTAGAACATAACATTTGTAAACTAAGATGTAAATCACTCAAAAATAATTATAATTCATAGAAATATACATGAAAAATTTAGTTAAGAAATTATTTACCCGATAAAAAGAGAGTATGATTGCGGCCGCACGCAGCAGATACTATTTTGTGATCTTTAAGAGTTTCAACAAGAGTAGGAATATCTCTTCTGACACAATCACCATGGCCAAGTTGCATTTTATCATTGCGACCTAAGAAATTTAAATGAAAAACAGTAAAAGCAAAGCAAGAATATACACATTTTTCAGATTAGAAAAACAGTAAATAATAAACATTGAAATGTTTTTCACATAAAACAAGGGGGAAAAAATTGGTTAAAAAAAGAAAAATACACATTTAAATAATATTCAATAAATTGTTATAAATAAAATAGTTTTGGAGCAATTGCATTTTTGGAAAAATTACAGCAATAAAACAATTATAGAACATTTTGTTAACTGCACTTCAAAAGTGATATGAATCTACATATTGCTGTTCAACACAAAATTTAAATGCTTAAAATTTTTAAAATATCTTTCTCACAATAAATAAATCAGCTAATGTTTTACAAACTGGAGATTCGTTAATAAATAAAAATGTTATTCATCATAAAAATGGTACAATTGATTTCTTTTCACCTGTAGATGAAAGTTTTAAATTAAAGGAGAATAAAAGATGAGTTTATAAAAACATTAGAAAATCACAACTAAAATGAAAAAAATCAAATAATTATAGAACAGAAAAATTCTTAGTATAGAAATTTTTAAATAAAGTTTTTAAAAATGTTAGTTTGAAAGAAAAATTTAAGATAGTGAAATACATAATTCCAAAAGATATAATATAATTTAAAATTGAAACAAATAAAGAGCATAACATGATAAAATGTTCCACTAAGAAAAGAGAAGTTACATACCCCAAGTAAATGCCTGTCCTTCTTCTGTTACAATGACACTATGTGCAGCACAGCAACCAGAGAAGACAGAAGAAACTCTAATCCCTTGAAGAGATGCTAGTCTATGTGGACCCCATAGGTTTACACCTACAGCTCCTTTAGCTGAAATATTCTCTTTCATTAAAAATATGATCCTTTTTTGACAAATAAATAAAAATTTGAAAAATTCTGAATTTTTAACTATTATTTTTAATAAACATAGTTTGACAATAATCTGTCATAGACCAGTCATGCTCTTTCACTATAAATTATTTTTATTCAACTTTATTCATATAACTATCTTAAAAATCAAAAAATGTAACATATCAATATTATGTATATATATATATATATATATATATATATATATTAGGTAGGGGTAAAAAATAAATCCATACTTTGCGAGAGCTTTAAGACTTTAATTAACATATTTCAGATGCGCTTTCTGCAAATCGTTTAAAACTGTCATATGGCCCATTTTTAGTTCTTAATGATACTATAACTGATAACATGCAGGTCAACTGATCGTTTCTGTGATTTAATTTACATTTCTGACAACAGGCATACCAATGTGAGGTGAATCTAAACCAAAAATATCTGAACAGAATCAGTAACACCAAAATTGCATTTAATTAGATGTTACAGTATTGGAGCCATGTACACCACCCACAATTTCAACCATCTGGTTAGAATTTTCTCTTTATCAAAGAAAAACTGCAAAACAAACTTACACAATATTTTTTTTATTGACTTACATTTTTAACATCCTGTAATTCATAGCTAAATGGATCAAACAAAAAGCAGCAAAAAAATTTTAGTGAAAAGTGTCACTTTTCCAAAAATCGTAAATTTGATACCTTTTGGTAAATATTTTACGAAACATCGAACACTACAGCTATCTACCAAAAAATTATGTATTTCTTTTTCCCCTGACCAATATATAATATATATCTGAAATAATAATCCTTTAAAGATAATTAAAAGCTAAAAGTTTAATTGACCAAGTTTGTTTTGGATTCTAAATACCAAAAACCTATTGATGGTTTAGAAATAAATTTCAAAATTAATTGACAGTCAAGCAAATTAAATCTAAAATAATTCCTTTTTCAAACATCAAGAAATAAATCAACAATTTCAAAAAAGTTTAAAAAAATTAATGAAATTTTTTCTTCAATTTATGGTATAACAATAAGAGATAAAAAAGAACAAACTTCTTAAAATACTATTAACTTTTTATCATTTCCTCAAGAGTCACACCTTTTAAGATTCTATTATAATGCTTATAAAAATAATTATACAGGTAAATATGACTCCTAAAAAAGTATCAATACAAGTAATTTTTTTTACTTGTAATTGTTTCTCAGAAATCTTTAGATAAATTTGACAAAAAAAATTTTTCTTTCAACTTTAACTAAAGTTTATTTTTACAATTAGGAAGCTATAATAAAATAACCTTCAATTGAGAGACAAGAAAAATAAGTTGGTTTAGATACAAGGAATTTCAATGATCAAAAAAATTAATGCTCTCCACGAAGCTTTGTATAGCCATCCTAAGACCATTGATAACATTCTGAGATAGTCACGAGAGTATGACCAATGTGTACAGCATTACATAACATGATAAACTACATTGCCCATAAGCTGCAATATGATCTCAATCAAAGTCAGAAACATGCTGGTAAAAAATTTTCCTGACATGAGGAATCATAATGATTTTCCACCAGGCAATGATGTTCGAATAAAATCCATATATGAAAAACTTGCTGAACAATTATTTTACTTAAACGTATTACAAGTGTTGCTACTGTTGCCTATTTTACATGAGTTGACAAAATATTTTTGTATATAATAGCTTCTTTCTGTTGAGTAAATTTCATATGTTACTTTCCAGGTGAAGCAGTTTTAATAGTCCACAGTGTATTTCAATATGAAAAAGCAAAGTTTTGTAAAGAGTATAAGAGGCCACAAATCTATTTTATAATGCAGATTTCGTTTGATTTGCTTGTCATTTAATGGTCATTTTTTACTCATGAGAGCTAATTAGACCATTACCTACAGTCTAAAGTGAATTCTGAACCCCTAAAAACATTCCAACCCAAGGTGGGATTTGAACCCACGAACTGTTGAAATGAAGGCAAGGGCACTAACCATTCTGCTACCAGCTCAGCATTCCACATTGCAGATAAAAATAAACAGATGAAATTTTTTAAAGTACATTCTACAATAAAGATTAGCTTTTTCTTAAAAAAATTATTACTTTTTAAACTATTTACCAGGCATGTATTAGATCTTACATGCAAACTTCAAAATCTTCAATATTAAATAATTTAAATCAAACCACCATTAAAATAATAAAATGGTTTTGAAAAGATATAAAATGGTTCAAAAAAAATCCTTCTTCAAAAAAAGGAGACTGTAAGTTCACCAGTATTTTCATCTAATGCATTCAATCTATCAACATTAGGTTTTTAAAATCTGAAAATTTTTTTAAATTTTGAACATTGCATTAATTAAAATAAAGATAAAAAACAAAATGTGCGCAAAGGCTTATTAACAAGGAATGTAGATTCTGGAATTTAAAAAAATTCGTGTTTGAAATTGTACAATAATTCAATGATAAATTGTATCTTTTAAATATTAAGTGTCATACTATGGTAAATTTAAGGAAAATAATAGAAGGTTAAGCATTAACTTATTTTGTTTGTTGTTTTACAAGTATTAATTTATAAAAGTATGTGTTTAATTTAATAAAATAGTTTAAATTTATAAAAAAGCCTTTTGAACATAAAATTAAAATGACTAATGACCACATATTTTTAATTATAGTAATAAAAGAAAAAGATAATAAATAATAAAATAATTAAAATTACAAGAAATAATTATTTTATTCAAAGTGAAGCCCATACTGATTATCATTTGTTCTCTGCATGTCAATGAATAATACACAGAAATTTTAATTCTTATTTAACAGAAAGTAATAAAATATTTTAACTTCATTAAATTTTAGATATCATAAATGGAAAGTAAAAAATAATAAAACAGTAAGAGCTTTTCATACAGCATTTGGAGATTCATGAAACACTTTCAAAATATTATCATGCTTAAAAATTTACTGTTTTTAATTTTAAACATTTCTTCTTGTAGAGAATGAAATGGATTTGTGCTTATGTACAATTTTATCAATAACCTTTTTTTTTTTTTTTTTTTTTTTTGGTTAAGTGCAATATGTGTAAACCAAGGTGGCAATATCGGGTTCACTGCTCAACTTTTTCAACTGAACCATAATTTGTTGTGGAATCTGACTTCTTCAGTACACACATGCAATTGGCACCTATTTATAGGGTAGGCAGCAAGTCATACAAGAAAAGGACAAAGACAGGAGAGAGAGAAAGTACATCCATGCTCGAACCGCGATTCAAACCCATGACCTCCCTATCCACTCTGACCACTAGACAAGATTGTAAGCAGTGACCTGTTAAAAATAGTTTTTTAAATACTCCCTTCTAACTTTGAGTAGTCTGAGAAAAATTTTTCACATGAACTATAATATTACCTCTGATATAAATTATTTTAAAAATTTGGTTGTATATATAAATATAATTATTTCAGATTTTTGTAGATTTCAGGATCTTGTAAATTGGATTATAAGTTGGAAACAAAAGTTTAAAGAAGCACATTATTGATTGCTGTAATACTATAAAAATGATAGATTTATATCAAATTCTATATAAACTGTCCATTGCTAAGCAACCAGAGTTTGGTTTTTGATGTGCTATTAGTCAAAATATTAGTTTGAGCTGTATTAAGTTGGCTTCAATAATCACTTATGTAAATAATTATTAAATGAAATAGAATAAATATATAGATATCATAAATATGAAATTTTTCACAACAATATTTAAAAAAAGAGAAAAAAATAACTATTTTTTCTTTTTTATAACACAAACTAAATGTAAAAATCTCTATTTTAATAATTGTTGTTTTTAGTTTTTACAAAATTCTAACACAATTTAAATAAGAATGTAAATAAAAATAATTAATTAATGAAAACATTTACTTTAAATTATCTTAACATTTTAAATTGCAACACATTAACATTTAAAACTGCAGCCTACATAATATTTGATAGTTTAAGAAATTTTTCATCAAAATCTATCATTTAAGGATTTTAATGGTTTTTGAAAGTTTAATATTTCATAGTTATGTATATGATATAGTCAATCCTATAATAATACAAATTTCAATTAGCAGCAGTTAATAAAATGCAAAGATTTAACTGAATTCCATATATAATTTTATTTTATTTTAAGATTCTTAGCTTGTACCTTAAATAATATGCAAATGATTTAAAAGCACAGTTGTAAAACTATTGAATCAGTACAAAATTTTTTCAACATAATTTTAAGCAATGTCACATATGATGAGTCAATTATCTGAATTGTTTGTTGATTTTAAGATATGTAATAATATTGATTAACTGAATATATGACATGACTTGTAAAACTGATGTTATCAGATGTCACATGACATAAGATTACTGTGACATTTCCCAACAATAATTAGTGAGATAAGTATCAGATAAGTAATGTATACATAGATATTATCATAGTCAAATAAGAGATCACTTCTAAATATACATTATGAAAATAAAATTGCTTTAGCATAATAAAACCTCTTTTCAGCAAAAAAGTAAAAATTAGGCAAATTGAGAACAATTTTAAAACTTATACATCATCAATTCTAAATAAAATAAAGTTATAACATATCAAGATTAATAAAATACTTTACATTTAATTCATCCCAAATAATTTTATCAAAAAGTAATGAAATGACTTTCCAAAATAACTATTCAAATTAAATAAAATAAATGTTAACAAGACCTTTGTAACTTTTTATCCAAAATTTCCTTTTAAAACCAATGAAAATACTTTAAAATAAAATTCCAAGTATTGAAACAATGAATAGAAACAAAAAAATTATTTTTCACTTTTATTTATTATATTGTCTTGAACTGCATAAAAAACAATAAGTATTCATAAAATACCAATGATTTGTTTGATAGAAAACAGATATATAAATGAATGTGCATTATATTACACATAATATTTGATGGATTATAACAGTCCACATAGCTAAAAAAAAAAAAAAAAAAAAAAAACCCACTTTACTAGCTAGAGTTTTGCTAAATTGTTTAAAAGAAGATATCTGCTATAAAATTAGTAAAATAAAAGTAAAAATATTATTTACATTGATGTCAAGTGTTTTTCAGATAATTATTCTAATTAAAAACTTTTTTGAAAAATAAGAATTCAGAATAATTGCATAAATCAAACTTTAAAATAAGAAATTTCACTTTTCATTCATTCATTTATCACAAACTCTTTCATTAATTTATCAATTTAATACCAGTCATGATTACTTAAAAGTAAGTACAACAAAATTTTAGAAAAATGTGTTGTTGTTACTGATGACACTTGGCAACGCCAAGCCCACCCGTCAAAGATAGGGCGAATGATTTCAGAATGAGCACCTTCCGTTCTTTAAATAGAGCACCTTCAAACGAAGGTGGAAGTATGACTTTTGGCTCATAGATGGCAGCACCATCTGGATCTTCCAATTTAGAGCTTGAAACAAGAAAAGACCCATAACCTAGCTCCAACTACCCCCAGAGTTATTAATTTGGAATGGGAACATGGAGGACATTGCGACCCGACATATTTTACGTGGTCCAGTCACTATTAGTGAACACGACAGATCTTCAGCAAAACCGGGATTCAAACTCACTACCTTCCGGTAACGAGAACGATTTTTTTTATTTAGATTTAGAACCAAATTTAGATTTCATTGTTTAACATTTTGTAAACACAGAGAAATATTTCATCAAAAAACTGAAAGAACTTTAATTATTTCCATGGGAATTAAAAAATTTCCCATATCACTAGTTTACACTGCCTATTCAATACAAATCAAGGTTAATTATAAATGTCAATAAAAATTGAACATTTTTAATATTTAAATATAATTATGGAAAAATTAATAAAAATATTAGACATAGAATTTGTATATGAAAATAATAGCCTTTTTACAATATGAAAATTCTGTTTGTTTTTCTATAAAAAAATATTTCAATTTGCCAGTTATTTTATCCATGTTATTTTTTTTTATGTATATATACAGACATATGTACACAAATAAATGAAATATGCAAAGATTCATGAAGATTAAACAATGAAGGAGTAAAGCATTTTAATGAGTAATACAAAATAAACATATTTTACTGATTTAAAAAAAAAAAATTTTAAATAAATAGAACTATATGGAATGAAAGTGGTTAAACAACAAAAATTTGGAATAAAAGTGTTATTGTTAAAAATCTACCAATAAATTTTGAAAAGACCACTTATAGAGTTGATATTCATAAATTACACACACTTCTAGGATAAAAACACTCTTAAGAACATCATTTGTCACAAACAGATTCAGTTCTTTTTATTACTTTACTTCCAAACAGGATAATTAGAAACATTCATTCTGAATGTATTCATTATGATTCTACTCATTCAGTTGGGGAAGACATTCCTATGTACTTCCCTGATCAAACAAGTTAATTTACAGTTTTAGCATTATACCAAGGATATAAGCTCATTTATAGCTAGTTCTCATAAAAATAAATGATTCGAAGTTTTATCTTACTTAAATAAGAACAGAAAAGAAAATTTGTAACAAATGTATGCAAATGCAAAAGTTAATTAGGGTATCATTCTCATTATAGGAATATTGTGAATTTAAATCGTGGTTCAAACTTTTTAATGAATGTGACAAAGCTTGTGTTCAACTCTGGATTAGGTACAGGTTGATTTTTTAAGTATGAAAAAACTCTACAAACCAAATTTATTAGAAAATGAACAAATTACAACTCTTTTAACAAAATTGCAAACAGTTAGTTATAACTCAACATTTTTATTAATAGGAATGTTCTAATAATACTTAATTAGCATAAAAAAGTACTGAATTTATTTTACATATTTTTAGGCAGCTCTTTTTTGCAAAATCTTTATTGGATAAGAATATTGATACACGACAATATTATACAAAAATGTTAACGAAGAATTTACGCTTACCACTCTTTGGTAGTTCTTTTCGGCCAACAAGATCCCAATTTGTAGCACCACAAAACAATAGTGTACCTGAAGTTTCACAGCCCTCCAAGCGCTATAAAAAATGTATAGCATTCAAAGAAAATTTCAATGGGATATTGAAAATTATCTGTTTTTATTAAACTGCTAAATTTGGAAGAATATTATAAATATTACTGATTTAATAATGAAGTCCTGTAGATTTGCAATAACAATAAATAATGTGATAATACATGTTTTTAAATATTAATAATAAACTTTATGCAGTGCTGAAATTTTAAAAACCACTTTTTTCTTACTTTATCTAAGTTTCACTTCATCACTTACACATCATGATACATTTTTTGTTATTTAAATATATTAATGCTTAAGACATATATTAATAAGATGTAATTAATATTTTTACAATGGTCATAGAAGACTGTTAAAAGAGTTGATATAGTATTTATGTAAACTTCCATAATTATGCATTAAATAGAATTTTATACAACAAATATGTGAGTTATAATCTTATGTTTATGAATATGACTTATCTCATTTTTTCAAATATAAATCAAGAATCTAAAAAAAAAACTATATTTCATTTTGTTTCCAGATTTACAAGAAAAATTTCTTAACAAAATTTACATTAACTGAATGCAATTTAGATACTTATCATATACTATTACATAATTTTAAAATTCACACAAAATTATTATAAAATTTTAGTAGACTTTTATAGTATATTTTCAATAATTAAGAAAATGATAAAAAACATATTTTTACTATTAGTACCATTAATATATTTCAGGATGAATAATATAATTAAATATTAAAACTTTTAATGTTCTTTCCTTTAAAAATTTATTTAAAAAATTGAACACATATAAACTTTCATTCCTTTTATTTAACATAAATGCCGGAAATAATGATGCTATTCCAAAACACAGGAGTATATATTTTTTGACAGGCAATTTTCCCAAATAGATTTATTATTCAATAATTCATTTTTAGTTTGATACGCTCTAGTGAAAAGAAATTTGATTTGTAGTTGAAGTTTTTAAAGTAATGATCTTGTAAATTATATTAGTATACATAATTCAAAGTTCATACAAATAAGTATAATAGAAGACATCATTAAAAATTTATTGTAATTAAAATTATAAAACGCAAATTTTAATTTTATTTCTTAATAATTTCAAATTTTTTAAGTTACAATGATGATGAAAATTTGCATTAAAGAATGAGACTATATTAAGAATTACCACATTGATTAATTCATAACTTTCCACACAGCCATTACTTTTAAAGTTTATAATATAAAATATATTTATATATATATTTATATATATATATATATATATATATATATATATATATATATATATGTAATACATGAATGAGTGTATTAACGAATATGTTGTCATAAGGAATTACTTTAAATAATGAATCCTGACAAAAACATTAAATTATTTTTTTTAATATGACACTAAATAGTCACTATGTAAAAAAATATTTAATAACTAAGTACAATAGTTAAATAGTATAAAAAATTTCAATTGACTTTCATTAATTCAGCATATGAAATATGTTGCTTCAAATTAATTTAAAGCACTAAAATTATTAAATCTTTAATTTGTAATATGGAATTCAAGTTTTGAAGTGTCATGCTTTTAAAAACAAAAAAAGTTGAAATTTTTAATGTTAAAAATTTACATATTGAGAGTACATTAATAAACTAAAATGCATCATAAAAAGAAAATTTTAATTAACTTAAAACAAAAACTATGGGGAAAATATAAAATTAATGAAAAATTAAAATAGTAATAAATAGAAATAATAAATTTGTATTTTATTATTTTCATGTTGAACAACTAACTATCTTCCGCTAGTATATTTTCAGTTTTTAATATTTCTCTCGTATTTCCATTATGTGATCACCACTTAGCGACCATTTTTTTTTTTTTTTTTTTTTTTTTTTTTTTTTGGAATGCAAGGTGGTCATATTATATAGGTTTTATTTTAGTAAACACTAGCACGTGGTAACTTACAGTATGTTTTTTATCTTGTTCTATGGCTTCATTAGCATTATCATTGCATTTCTCTGCAGAATTTGCAGTGCTCTCACTTGTACCGGCCTCTCTCTGCCCCAGTGAATCGCTATTGTCCGATTTTTGCAGATCCGTTGAATTGCTACATTCACTGTTTTCACAATTGGTCACATTATCCGATGCTTCATTTTTATTGTCCGTAGCAATTTCTGTTTTAATCTCATCATTTTCTTCATCTTCAGCTTTTCGTTTCTTAGGGTTCATTATTTTCGCTTAATTGTCTTTTTTTAAACAAGTACAACCCTAGCGATAAAAGAAGCCAGCCAGTCAATCAATACAGTAAACAGTTATACAACAAGCAATGCACATTTAACACTACCTTCAAAATGTGAAGGATTGATTTGATGTAAATGCCGCCAATTGAAAAGAAGTCTCGTAGGAAACGTGAAGACGCGGAGATAAAAACAGCGGTATGAAGAGGGAGAAATTTGCTGGATGGCTGGATATCTGGGCATTAGTAGTAAGAGTGCCATAATTTGATATCTATCCTTAAATATGGCTTGATTCTAATTGGCGTTTTTTTTTTTTTCTTTTTTAAAAAAACAGATGTTTCGAGGTATATTTTCAATAACTGATTAAATGATCGTAAAATGGAATTCCTATTTAATCCTATAAATTGCTGTCTTATCTCAAAAATATTTTCTCAAAAACTGATCTTAAAACTATAAAAGTATTTATAATTAAGTTGTTATTTAAAAAAGTCCTTAATAACTGAAACATGATTTGTTTTCAATATTGAATGATATTTCGAAAAATCTAAGAATAATTAAGTAAATATTAAAATTATTTTTTGTACTTTTTACTCATACTTAACATAAAGTTGAAATATATAATAAAATAAATTTATGTAAAATTTCACTAGGAAGATCACAAATAAAGTTTTTTTTTTTTTTTTCTTTTATTAATAACCACTGAAATCACTGTTAGTTATTTAAGATCACTGAAAGAAATTTTTTAAATATTTCTAAGATATTAATATAAGTTATATTGTCTTTTCGATTCATTATAATGTATCACACATCCAATATTAAATAAAATATTATGCATGTATTATATATGTGCATCTGATAATTCCTATTTTTATGAAGAAATATGTATTTAAAGAGCAAAACATTTATTAAATATTTTGATATTTTTATAATTATTTTTCAAAAAATGAATTTCAATGCTATTAGTAAAATAATAACTTAAATATATAATAATTTATAAAAATGGTAAAAATAATAGAACTAATGAAAAATAAATTCAAATGCTTAATGAACTCAGCCATGTTTTTAAATAAATTAAAAAATAATTATGATTTCATAAACATTTATGTAGATACTTCTACAAATCTACAAAAAATTATCATTAACTAATAATAAAATTATGTTTGAGAGAAAAATAAAAAAATATAACAATGTATGAAAACAATTTATTCACTAACATTTTAATATAAATTAAAATGCTAAAGGAAATAATATCTGTATTCTATACAATGTAATCCAAATCATCCAATTATGATTGATAATGGATATTTTTGTAGGCAAATTTTGGTATTTTAACAAAGACAAAACGTGGTATGTAATGTGTAGAAAATATAAATAGCTGTTTAAATAATTTTTTACATTATCTTTAAAACAATAAAATAATTTGAAAACATAATTTTTTTAACTTTTCTCTTTTTTAGAAAAAAAATTAAAATTTTGATTTTCTTAATATAGAAATTTTGATAATTTTTTTAAGAAGTATGTAAGTATTTTTTCTAATGACATATCTTCTCAACTAAAAATTTGTATTTTGAAATTCTATAATGAATAAAATATTATTATAATATATTGAAGAGCAATTAAAAATAATATACAAAACTGCATATTACTGTCTAATTGTAGTTTTAAGAATATTCCGAATAAATTTTTAAGACATTTAGTGTGGTCCCTGCCAACCAATAGTTTCATGATAAAAACAAACTGAATTCGACTTTGGCGACAAAGTGTGAATTTATTGGCGAGGTTTAAACTTAAAAAGGTAGATCGAAAATTCATGATATTACTCAAAGAGATGGAGTAAAATGCATAATAAAAACATATTTTAGACTGAAAAATAGTTTCCTTTTTAATATTAAATTGATTAGTTAAATAAAAGTTGCTGAAAAACACTATAAATGCATAAGCCTAGAAATGGTGCTTAGAGCAAGTAGAATAATCACTTCATCACGCATGCTCCAGAAGTTATTATGGGGAAAATATATCCCTACTGTCTCAATATTTTTGTAAATTCTAATTGATTGCTTGATTGCTTGGTTTTTGCGAATTTAAAATACTCTATTTTCACTGAGCTTTTGAACGTGATTGTATCATTTAAACTCTTTTGTTTCGTGCAATTTATGATTTAAGTACATCACGGAACATTTTAAAACAGTTTGTAGAATTAATTTAAGTACATTTAAATTGATATATATGTATATCAGAAAATAGTTTGATAATTATCTGTGATTTTGAAAACGATGGTGCTTTGATCACACTCACATTGTGTGTTCAATTTATTTTTTAAAACATTCCGGAAATTTACAGATGGTAATACAAAAAAATTTCCTTTTATTGGATTCAAAAGCAAATGATTAACGTATTTGTTTTTATTATGAATAA
This sequence comes from Latrodectus geometricus, assembly GCA_026290005.1. Lineage (NCBI taxonomy): Eukaryota > Metazoa > Arthropoda > Arachnida > Araneae > Theridiidae > Latrodectus > Latrodectus geometricus. Next base: position 439,859 of record JAPDSC010009200.1, on the reverse strand, counting down.
AAGCCTTTTCGTGTGTCTATATATATATATATATATATATACTGTTTCTTTAAACAAACATAGATGTTTAATAAAAATTTCCTCTTCCTAAAGCTAAATTACTGATTTATTACTTTACCATACATAAGACACATTCCTTTTCAAGAAATAATAGTTTCTTGTTTTATTAAAAATTTCTTGTTTCTTTTTCTTGAATATTATTTCTTGTTTCTTGTTTTTTAATAGTTTATTATACTATTTTAAAATAATAGTGATAGACATTTTGATTTATTATGAAACGTGCTAATAAATTATAATTTTTACAGTAACAATAATTTATGTTTATTCACAACTCAAAATATACACCTTGGAACTTTGTTAATAGTTTAATGTGCGAAATATGATTAACTTATTCAGTATATAATTTTAAAATTTTAATCGTAAAACCTTTAGTAGAAATACTGTCACTGATATTTATACATATGGTTATAAAAATGATGAAAACACCTTAGATTTATAAATAACATATGGTGTAAGACCTCTTTTGGTAATTAATACAACTTGGATTCACTGAAAAATCGAATTATACAAATGCTTAATAGTGCTTAGAAAAATATCATCCCATTTTTTATGGATATATTTTGAAAAATTTAGTAGAGATCTTGGTAAAGGATTTCGATTCCATATCTAAGGCTCTGAAATAGAGCGTAACTTTTCAATTATATTGAGATTGTGTGCTTGCGTGGACCAAGAGTAGATGTTTAACTTCATTCTCGTGTTCATCAAGTCATAATTGGATAAGTTCCCCAGTAGTGATACCTACCCTGAAAAATTCCATTTCCCGCAGAAAATAAATTTGGCATTTTAAAATGGACTTTATGAATGATCATTATAGAATGGTCAGCTAAAACTTTAGTAATCACTTAAAACTCTCAGTGATCTTTCCTTTTAGCATTCAATTGGTCCAGCAGAAAATCACTACATATGTGCCTAAATTATAGCAGATCCACTTCTATGATTAACTGCTAGAATCAGATTATCAGGATCCTATGTTTGAGATTGTTGTTTTCCGAAGGTGCACCTGACCTGAGGTAAGGAAAAATGTGAAAGATGATTAATCATACCATATTACTTTTTTCCACTCAACAATCGATCAAGTTTTATTGGTAAGGCATCACTGTAGATGATGTTTAGTATTAACATATGTAATAAAAACCTTAAGAGTTCCTGCTCACTAGTAAATATTCTGTTTATGAAGGTGATTTCTAGCTCTAATCATTGACACTGAAAAATTCAGATGCAGATTGAGCTTTGCGGTCTCTTTTGCTGCAGTTGTTTGCTTTTCAGAGATTGCAATTTGCTTCATTTCTCGTCTGTCTCTTTCTATCCACTACTTTGCCAAGTTTCTCTTGTCGCCTGCATGTTTGCTATCATGACTTAAGACCCTATAGCTCTAGAAGCTTTAAAAGTTATGAAATTTTGGTCACATTTGCTCTAACGAGATGGCCTCCTAGAATTCGCCCTCTTTAATAAACTGAGAGAATTTCTCAATAAATCTATCAAAGCTACTACCAGACATATTACATTTATATTTATAAAACAAAAATCAGTATCTATTAATATAATATTTGAAACCACACAAAGCGCATTCAGAAATTTTTCTTCACAAGTATTTCCATTATTTTGATAATATATACTTTCTTTTGAAAAAAATGAAGCACAAGAAGGAAGTGGTTATTTTTAATGAAATTAAATATGATTGCATCTCACACAGATAACGAAATAATAAAAAAATAAAATAAAATAAAATATCAAGTCCTTTTAGCGCATATATGACTCACGATTACAACTTGAATGTTCATATAGTAGTTAGTGGGGCTGCCCCTGAAGGCGATACATAGTGGTAAACGTCTTGATAAAGAGTACTAGGAGCGAAGCTCAGTCATCCTCAGACACATCAGATCAGATGTCATCCTCAGATACATTCTGCCAGACATTCATCAGTTGTTGCTCTAGATCTGCGATGTTTTAAGCTGCCCAATCTGATGCCCTACCATGTCCCACACTTGTTTGATTGGTAAAAGGTCTGGTTATCTTGCTGGCCAAGGAAAAGTATTAACGGTAGAAAGGCTGTCCAGAGATATGCAAGTGGTAAAAAGCCTAACATTATCTTGTTTAAAACTGCCACCAGGATGGTGGCAGTTTCATCCTGACATTCTATGAAGATTAATTCGACCGGCAGCAGGATGGTATCAATATATCGTTGACTGAAAGATGTGCTGATAATGACTAGAGATGACCTGCTGTCGTATGATATAGCACCCCACATCATCATATTAAGGGCTATGTTATGGCTGTATGCCTTTGTAAAACAAAAGCTGATTGAGACAGCTTGTCCTTGCCTCTCCAGACAGAACATCAAAGGCATATGCTTCAAGAGTAAAGCGGCATTCTTCACTGAATACTACGCTATGCTTGCATGATGACCACCATGACGATCAGCTGCGACAAATCCCCACCAGGCGATTTCGCTGATGTATGGAATCAAAGGCAAGCATCTTAAAGACTGCTGTGATATTGTGGAGGTACCACGAGGTGCATTGGTGGAAGGCCGTGAAATGGCGGAAGGTACCACGAAGTGTATGAAATAAGCTATAGTATGTTAAATAGTAGACAATGATCCATTGGAGCAGTTCGGATATGTTGGACAATCATGCAATCTTACATCGCATTTGTGAGCTTTGGTCATTCAGGAACTTCCTTTCGTTGATAAGTTCCTCTCAGCAATCATCGCTGCCAGTACTTTTGCACAGCTGTGTCGGTACGTTCCAGGTAACGTAATGACCCATTGTTCAATATTTTAACCTAGCTTTAAGAATTCAATGCGGCCTCGTTTGTAGTTATTCACTTGCCTATAAGGTCTTGGAAAACGTCGTGATAGCATCGTTCGTTATTTCTTTAGGGAACTATAACGGCGGAAACGGAAAAAGATAAATTTTCTGCCTCTATTAACGATATTATACTGTGCGAGTAATTCAGTTGAAATGCGCACTACGATCGCAATTTATGATCATTGGTCTTGAAAATTTTATGCACGTTCGATCAAGATATTCTTGTCTACGAAATTTCATTACAATCGGACAAATCCTTCTTGGTGCTTCGAATTTTTTTCAAAGGAATATATCTATGCATGAGAGATATGAGAAAAATTTGTCTTATATATCATGTTCATTTTAATGTTAGACATTTTTACATGTTATGATAAACGACATAACGCGATATGCATAACAATTTATCTAATCGCGTGAATATTTATATGCAGAAGTATAAGTCAGAAGGAGGATGCGTTTAAAGTAGCACATACTCAGCTAGCGAGAGACCGTACTTGATGATGAGATGTTCATAAAGTCCAAACAAGACAAAACTAATGATGGTTACGTTACTATAAATATATTCTCTTACAAAGAGAAAAAATGCGGAAAGTGAAAAATGTTAATAAAATTATTACTCAATTACACTTTTAAAAATATTGGTTATTCCAAACGATACTCTTGGTAGCATTTTATTTCAACAAATATCTTAACAATTATTATCCGTATATTAATTTTTCAAATGAAATGTTTTCTATAATTATTATTTTGTCTCTTCTCCAATATAAAACTCATTACATAGTGCTTTTAAATTTTAAAAAAAAAATTGTCCCTAACAAAATATAAAGATAAATGTCTTCATGATTACTTTTAAGACAAATATTAAAATATTTTTGTCTTAAAGTATTAAAATATGTTTGTCGTAATTATATAATTTTACACTTAAAAATATCGAGTAGAATTCTAGTCAATCAGAGTGGAAAGAATTTCCATTCTTTCACAACTCCAACAATTTTAGGACAATAAAACTCTCCTAAAATATCTTTTTAACAGTTTAACTTTTTCACTCAATTAAATATTATAAAACTTTTCCTGATAAATCTAATAACACTGAAAAAGTTAATCTTTATTTAACATCTCAAACGAGATTGATTAATCCGACACTCATCAAGTATTAAATATCACTCGATATTTCTGAGTATATATAAAAACTATTTATTCAAAGGAGTATATTATATAACTCTTTCAATGAATCCGAGTTAGAACCGCGATAACTTGTTAGGAAAGGCGTCGCTTTCGTATTCATTAAAGAAAGGTAGTGGAATCAATATTTGAGCTGAAGTACTTTTTAATTAGAGGGCCTATTCACTTAAAAAAGTCATGTATGTGACTTTTTAAATGAA
>JAPDSC010009200.1:391726-420229 GCA_026290005.1 Latrodectus geometricus | reverse complement strand
ATCTACATGAAAGCTGTTTTAAACCTTTTTTACAAAGTGAATCCAAAAGAAGTTACATAAAGTTCACGTAAAAATAACGGATTTCTTTTTCCCCAACCTAATATATATTTTAAATTATACTATTATGAATCATCTGAAACAACTTTCTTGAAAACTTCAAAAATGTGTGTTATTCCTCTAGTTAAAACATTTTCTTATGCTTTTATAACATTAATTTTTCTCTTTTGCATTTCAGAGTCACTTTTGATCAAATTAGATAAATAAATAAATTTAGTAAAAATTCTTAAATCGGGGAAAAAAAAATACAGAGTGATATTTAAAAATCATTATATTTACACCCACTATCTCCATAAAATACATAACAAAGTTATCTTCTTCATAAAAATCTAAAAATTAATTACATTGAATATTTTCTCGCAGAAAAAACAAAAGTTAAGATAATGTTGCCGATGATTTGAGAAATATTTCAATTTCGGTATGTAGTTTAAATTGTTGCCGCCCAACCCGTATAGTGGTTAGCGTAACTGACTACGGATGGAGAGGATCTGGGTTCGAATCCCGGCTCGGGCATGGATTTACTTTCTCTTCCTATGTGTTTCTTGTCCTTTCCTCAAATGATGGAAGAATGCGGCCCGCCCTATAAACGGGTTTGTGGTGGTGTGACGTGGATAGTGCTAATCGCCTCTGTGACTTGGTTCACAGATGCCCACAGGGTAACGATAAATGAGTCGCAGATTTCGGCCTTGTAGTGGCGCTAAAGGGACAATCAATTAAGTGCCCGCCATTGGAAAAAACAAAACAAAAACTTAAATTGTCGTTCATCTCACCGATTAAGTGATATTTATGACGTCACTTTTAGGTGCGCTTTAGACTTTTTTTTTCTTTTCGTCAGCCTTTCTCCGATTACACTGAGAGTTCCACACTCCGCCTTGTTTGTGGATGATCTTTGTGAAAGGGAGAAAAAAGAAGTTTTTAATATTGAAACTTCTCTAATGGAAGTCTGAAATAATACTTGAGGTGGCAACAGTTAATGATTACACTGGTATTTTTAAATATTGATCAATAATAATTCTGAAAATAATATTATTTCTCGTCAGTTCTATAGCAAATTTTTCGTACAATTTGCAAGAATATTTGATAAACATTTAAATTTTTATCAAAAATATTTAAATCTTCAAATACACTCAAAACTTTTCTTTTTCATAGATGGCAATAGATTGAGTACTTCCCATCAGCCTTTATTCTGCAGCTTGCTTGCCCAAATTTCTTGACGTCACTTCGCAAAATGTTGTAGAATTATGCGTAGGTTGTTAGCCTACGTTTTTAAATTATAAATTTAAAATACTGTGTTTGTGTACTGTGTTTTGTTCTTGACAGTGCATATTTAATATTTTCATCTATAATGGCTAGTGGAAGTAGTTCATCAAGATCAGAGTTTATAGTTGGTGTAAAGTATCGATTAGTGCGGAAAATAGGAAGTGGTTCCTTTGGTGATATATATTTGGGAATCAACATCACGAATGGCGATGTAAGTTGCATATTTATTAATATCCTTTTGCATTAACGTAAATCTTATTTATTTTTCAATATGCATGAAAGATTACAAACTGGAAATGGATTTTAGAAAATTATTTGATTTTGTAAACAACCATTATTGAGCTATAGTATGTCTTTTAATTACATAGCTATTTTCATATTCATAAGATCTGTCAACACTTATTATGTTAAGTGCATGGATAACCTACAATATTTTCCTCTTTAAAGTTTTAATACAAATGAATGAATGATATGATCTCAAATGGTTTTTGTTTCAGTTTAAATTATATTGCTTTAAGCATTTAATTTAAATGCTCTCTTCACATTTCTTATATTAAATGTATATTAGGATTTTTTTCCTTATTTAAATTACTTTGTATGTAAAGATTATAATCTTAAGTATGTTGCAATATATTTATAAAGAATAATATAGAATACCTATGATATAAAACTAAAAATAATTAATTAATGATTACAATAAGATTTTTAATTGTTTATATTGTTTTATTAGAAATATTGTAGACAGTGGAAGATTTATGCACTAATTATAAATTCTGCAATTTTTATTGATCTTAACAAAATGCTGTTTATATTCAGTAATCTAATATTGTATATATTTTTTGAAATTCAATATTTACTGTTATCAATTAAGGTACAAAATATCAATATGCTTATCAAGACATTTAAATTTTGATGGTGAAAATCTGTATATTTGTGATGGTTATTGTGAAGTAGCTAAAAAATTTTGAATAATATGACATCTTGTTATTTATACTCAACAAATATCTACATTGTTACAACTAAATGTAGAAGCAGGAAACAACTTTTGCTGAAATAAGCTGTGAGATGCCATTTCCATTATTTGATTGTAAATTTATATGTTTAATATAAGAATATGGTGCATTTTGTCTGTTAAGGAGGTATTTGCTATTTAGATATGTGGATTATGTATTTATTCTTTATTTCTTAAATTCCTTTACATCTTTTATTGTGTATTACCTACAGGTCTTGTTAAGATAGTTAATAAATAATAATTGTTTTAAAATTTTTATATTTTTTGATATTTTAAATATTTTGTAAAAGTTATGCCTCAAAATCTATTTAAAGAATATTCCATAACCACAAATCATATTAGCTTTTAAAATATTGACTTAAAATTCTACACTATAATATTAATTGAACTTTTCTTTCTCACTATCATAATCTGAAATATCATAATGTTCTATAAATCTATTTATATGTAAGTTGGAATTGATGCAAGCAATGTTATCTTATTTAGCTGTGTTAAATATTAAAATACAGAAAGTTATACCTATTCACTTTATATACTTTTCATTGCCCTTTAATATTAAGCTTAGATGGTCAGAGGTTTATGTTGGACATTCATGTTTTAATATTTTCTTTCAAGATGTTTTTGTTATTCATTTTGGCAGTTACAAAAATATAAAAAACAAAATCATTTTTAAGTTCTAATCCATATTAATAAATTTCATCTGGAGACGTGAATCAATAGTATGTGAAAAGAGGGTTAGAGAGGAAAGGAAATGCATTGTTTAGGAGGTAAAATCCTATGAGCTGCAACAGGTTTGGTGCTGTTTCACCAAGTGTTGCTCAGTGAATCTTGCTAACCTAATTTACTTCATTTCATGCAATATCAGATTTTCGAGATCCAATTGCATTCAAAATTGAAATTTGAATAGTACAATCTTGTGCTATTTTGGATTGCAAATGTTAAAATTTTAACTGGTTTATTATAATTTCTATAGAAATATTGACAAACTAATTACCAGAAACTAATTTCACAAAGATTACATATTGCAAACAAATATTAAATAACTCTAAAAATCAATGCTACTATTCTTACTATATCAACAAAATATGTCTATTAAGATTTTAAAGTTATTTTGCTTCAAGCAATAGAAAGAATAGAAACACTTTAAAAAATACACAGTTTATAATAATAACTAGCAGAAATAAACAACTAACTGTCGTAAATTGTGTAAATAATAAACATTTTTATCAAAGCTCGGATTTTAAATTACTGGGCACCTTAAAAACATCATTATGAACATAACCAACATGCAACAGAACAATAAAACTAAATCAATAACGTTAATAACATGTATTTTTATAAAAAACTCAAGTTTTATTGACCAAGTACATTAAAGAAAGTACATCTACATTAAAGAAACATCAATGTAAATACAATCTAGCATGGGTGATAACTAAGCAATAAAACTAAATCGATAACACAAATAAGATACAATTTTATAAAAATTTAGATTTTAACTAACTGAGTAGTGGTATGTATCTTATAAAGAACAGCTAGTATAAACGCAATCTAACACTGAAGGCAACTGCACTATAAAGCTAAATCAATAATTTAAATGGCACATAGTAAATACTAGGTAACTGTATGAGTTTTTAGCTATTTCTAATTTTTGTGTCAATCACTGCACAGTTATCTCTCGCCAACCAAAATTACGTCACTGTGGTTTATCAGTTATCAAATACCAATCATGCTCAAAATTCAACTTTGCAGTGGCACTTTATTTTAAATTTCAAGTATCAAAATTTCAAAAATTTCACTATAGTTACATACTACAAGAATATTAAAATGCTAATAAATAGAAACCAATTTCACAATGATTACATAATAAAAAAACAAATATAAATTAAGTGTCATACAGTCAACAACAGGTTACAGCTAGGCAATAAAGTTAAATCTATAAAGTAAATGGAATACATTTTTATGAAAACTCAAATTTTATCAACCAGACAGTAGCACCCATCTTAAAAAAAAAATATTGTTGTGCAATATAGCCTATATTTAAATCTAGTAATAAAAATACTTCTACTAAATTCTTTAAAAGCAGAGTTTCTAATCAATCTTCATTGCTAATCTGAATAAATTGAAATATAAATAGGTGAAACAATACTTAATATATAACATTAAACAGCAATGTTAATTAAAATCATAAAATAATTAACCTAATCATTGCTGCTTGCAGAATAGTTGGCAATAATCTGACAACAGATTTTATAGCTCCCAAAAATTGGTTTACAATACTCTCATAATGATTATGTGGCCAAATACTCTGTGGAGAAAAATAATCCATGGAGTATTTGTATACATAGTTAAAAACAATATTCAGAACGATGAAAGTGATATGAAAATAAATTTATTTTCACATTCATTTTTATGAAACTCTAGTTTCTAATCAAGCATTACAGTTTTTAGTTAACCTAAATGCAGGTATGTCAAATATTTCTACTTAATATTTAATAAATTACAGGATTTTTTACATTTCAACAGCAATATTGATTGAATAATACATTACTTAAAATAACTCATCTAATCATTAATTTTCATGGAAATATCAACATTGGTCAGACAATAGACAGATTTTATTGCTTCCATAAATATTGCTGCAATGCTGTTTGAACGATTCTGGCCATATAAACCTCAGGGTATACATGGCGACAATCAAATTGACCTGACATAGAATTTGTATTGAAGAAATATCTTAATTGACTCAAACTCGACTCCAACACCCACTCTACTAATCATTTGGCTTTCACATACACATTTCTGAAACACTCATCTGATCAGTCTGCTGTGATAAACCTGAATCAATAATTTCATGCATATATCCTTTCACCCGCAAAATAGTTATTAATAAACACACTCATTTCCAACTTACTAGCATCAAATCACGAACTTTTATGCATAGATCTTTTAACATAATGACAATTCTCTCCTACCTTTTGACATACCCAAACACAACAATCACAGCAATCAAATCAACTTTCATTCCTCCTTTCAACTACTTTTTTATTTCCATCACTCTCCAAATTAAAAAACACAATTTCAATTTATCATTATCCATACCTTTCATTTACTACACACAAATACTAAAATTTTTTTACAGTTTCAAAATAAATTTCAAATTATACATTGAAATTCAAATTTGATATATTTTCAAAATGGAAGTTTCTCTTTATAGGCTTGAATTTCAGTCATAAATAAAATGTATCATAAGTTTCAAGGTTTATTAAAACTCTTAAAAAATTTCATGCATGCACAATCAGGTTAGATCATGAAATTGTAGTAATCCACAGTTTTTCACATTTAGCAGCCTTATTGTCTCAAAGGATTTAGTGATTTCACAGTTGGGAAAACAGATTGACAAAAGCATACATGAATCATTGCTTTGTTGAAATTGTACTGTTCACTCTGTAAACCACTCTTGTTCTTTTTATCGAAAAACTGTTCTTTTTTTTATTGATATTTGAAACATTGGTACACCTTGTATCCATTTGAGATAAAATTTATGGAAAATGGTACATTTTAAACTTTTATTTTGAGTAAAAAAGTATTTGACCATGCAGAAAATTTCCTAAGTTTAAAAAAAAAGGATTAATGTAAAGAATTTTTATCTTTAGTTTTGCCATAGATGTCACAATATTGCCAAAGGTGACATTGTATGTGTATCGATTGTAGAAGAGGATATAAATAAATAGAATTTTCATAATATTGCAGTCAGTAGTCAAAGGGATAGATAGTTGTAACTGACCTATTTTGTTTATGATAAACAAATTTTGTACAATGGAAAATGTAGATTACTCATATTCATTCCATTTTTCTAAATTTAAAAGCTAATGTTACTTTTGGTTATTTCATAATAAATCATGATAACATAGATAAAAAAATGAACTTTTCCTTTGCTTTTTCTTAGAAAGTGGTTAGATCTTTGTTTTTTGTTAAACAAAGAGTAAGTCAATTTGCTTTATTTACAATTGTGAATATTAAGAGATATTATAGTGATACTAAGTGCAATGGATAATATATATTAGCAGGTATATTTCAAACTAATGAGTGAATTAAAATCAAAGAGCTATATTGTCAGTCTTTTACACTAAAGAAAAATGCTAACCTTTTAAACTCTTTTATTGGAGAGTTTATGAAGTAATATCTTAAATGAAATTAATGTGATTTGTCCATTATAAGGTCCAACCATATGAAATATTAACTTGTCTGATGTGATTTTAGTCTAAATGCACAAAAGATTTCACTGCAAATATTTTTTTTTAACATATTCAAATCTAAACATAAAGTATTTTAGTTTAATTATGTTACAATTTTTGCAATGCTTGATTCAATAGATATAATACAAATAAGGGTTTGTGGTATTGATATGGAAATTAAAAATGTTACACTTCAAGGCAAAGCTCAAGGAGCAGATTTGTATTTGAGTTAAACTAAAATTTTGCGTAAATGTGAGTTAGACTTCGGGAATATATTTTCTATAATCATAGGGTATTAAATCTATGACTAGAGTGGATGTAATACTATGATGACTTTCTACTGAATTATCCACCAAAAAAGTTTGCAAAACCTTTTTCTCAAATTTTTTAGATGTGATGACTAATGTAAGAGTGATTTTTCATCCAGTCTAAAAAATGTAATTATTGGGAATCCTGAGTTCTTCAATGGTACAGAAGCTGAACAGGATGTATGTTATGATGAAATATACTGGTTAAACTGAAGAAAAATATTTTAATACTTTATTTCTTTAAAGATCAAAGTTCAACAGTTCATGAAATATAATGAATAAAAAAATCACTTTGCTTATTGTGAGCATGAAGAGGCTAGTATTTGATGATAATAACTGTGAATGCTCATAAAAAAAAATGCTGTCTGGTTAAAAATCTCATATCATAAAAAAAATTCATGTATCTTATAATAAATGTATTTTAATTGTTTCCTATTGTCATATGCTATGAAAGAAGTTAATTTGCTTTGAAGTGTTTTGTTGTGTCGATTAGTTCCATGATGAGAACTGGTTGAGAGACTTTCCATTTTTTATTAATAATGCTGGTCTCGTGCCTGCACATCTCAATGATCTAAACTATTATTTACTAAAAGCTACTTATTTATAATTTTTAAGAAAGCTTTGAGAAAAAATTAATTCCGTTGGAAACTAGTCAGTTGAAGCTCAAAACGGATAAAATTGCTTTATTAATCAAGTAGTTAACAATCCTGGATAAATATTTTTTAAAATAATTTTTGATTTGGTAAAATAAGTTAAAATTTATCGAAGTTTGATATTTATATGATATTTTCACTGTGACTATATAATATCAGAGCCAGTATTAATTTAACAAAAAAGTTTTTTCATTAAATTAATCTGGTACAAAATTTACACCTATTATTGACTGTACTGATATTGCTTGAAATTGTTTTTATTTGGGAGCATTAACCTGGCAAATTTTTATTCAGGCCATTATATTGCATTATATTATAAAGAAGTATTTAGTGATAACTTAATCATTTCAAGAAAAAATCAACTTAAATTATTTGCTCTTGACACAAAGGGAATACATACAAAAAGTTGGTTGGTTGGGTTTTATGACGTGCGCAAGGTCCAAAAAAGACAAGCTGTGCCAACATACAAAAAGAATTAACTTTTAATCAGCACAAATTACATATATTTATGCATAGTAATGAAAATGTAAATGATTGGAATTCTTAATCTTGGAATTAATAATAAAATTCTTAATTTTGCAATTATGCTTCAGAACCAAATTCTAAATATCTGAGATTTCCAATTGGACACTTATTAAAAACTGGTTAGAGTGTCAGCTTGCTCATTTTTGATATTCAATGCTAGAAATTCATTTATTATCATTTGATAAGCTTTCATGATTAAATTGGCAGTGTGATATTTTAAAATTTTTAAGCCTACTATTAATTTTTAGCAATTTTCCAGTAACCAGTAAAAATACATTCCTTGTTTTGTCTTTTATATTGCTGTATATATTATAAATCAATATTGCTCTTATGAGTCTTGCAATATCAGTTATAATATTAAATTAAAAATACAATCAATAATGTGGTTGCAGTATTTGGGAGTTATAGCATTACTTGTAAAGTAGTTTTTTGATAAAAGTTGTAAAAAATACATTCTTTCTTGTATTATTATTTGTATTTTAGTTTTCTATTTCTATATTTTATAAAAGAAGTTAATTCGCTTTGAAATGTCTTGTTTCTTTTTGTGTGTTATTTTTCTTCAAAGAAGTCTGGTGGCCTTGAAAGACTTCATTTACAATCTGAGTTTTCAGTTTCTGTGTTAGAGATCCATTTAGAAGGTTGGCAGTGTTTAAATTTGAAATTCTTAATATTCATTTATAGTTTTTGTTATACATGCTTTCATTGCTTTTTAATTGTAAGTTTGAGTACTTTGAATTTCCATTACAATGCCCTTATAAGTAGCTCTCTTGGAAATTATAACATAAGTCAGTGGATACATAATTTTCAAATTTTTTTGTATGCATTTCCAAATTTTCCAAGTTGTTCCAAATTTTCCAAGTCTAGTTCTTCCTTAGTGATTTAGTTCTCTTGAGGTATGTTTTAATCCTACCTTCAGTAATAATCTAAGAATTCCGAGTTTTCAATGGGAATTGTAGCTCTCGAACAAATATTACTTGTTGCACTTAGTGTTTGCTTTCTAAAAGTGAGTTATACTTCTGTAGATTTAATAAATTGTAACTACCAAATATTGATTTCCTTCTTAAATCAGGGTTCTCCTTAAGTTAGAGGTGTTTTGTATTTAACTTTTTTTTGTTGGCATTGCTATGAAAAGTAACTGGCATTGGGAATCATCTAAAGTAAAATGATGTGGAGTGGTTGTGCATGTAATAATTCCTAAAGTGTTTTATGATGATTTTGAAACATCTTTCTCTCAAATTGAAACAGATGTAAATTTGAATCTCTCATTTAAAAAAATATTAAATACAGCAGGAAAATTCTGTGAGAAATTTGTTTACAGCATGAAAATTTGTCACAAATTAGAGAATTGCTATCCTTAAAATAATTTAGTTATCTAAAACTATTTTCTAACTTATTTCTTTTTTTAAATTTTACTGATTAATTTTAATTGATAATGAAGCTAAAAGGACTTCCATGATATTAAGATATCTTAAAAATGTAGATGATAGATTTAGAATTTTTAAAAATCTGTTGCTTAAAAAAGTAACAACTATCCTTAATAAGTGCAAGAATTTAAAAAAAAAAAAAAAAAAAAAAAAAAAAATACTAACTAAGATTTAATGCAAATTTTCTGTCCGTTTGACAAGGCACTATTTGCCTAACCTTGTCCTAAGGCTTTGCCGTGGGAATATTTTTCCACTTCTAGAAATTATGATAAATTTTAAAAGTGTAGAACTGTTAATTTTACCTTTCATGCAGGATAGTGAATATTGGACCTCTTGGTGGTTGATCACTACTGAAACCATGATCACAGATATTGTTAATTTTTATGCAGATCCGAAGTTCTCACATATCCTATTAATATTGGTTTGTTTTAAGATGAAATTAACTTCATTATTAATTCCACATGCACTATAAGATATATTGACTTTTTAAAATTCTTAGATTTATAGAAGCCAAATTACTGGAGTATGTTTAGCCGAAGTAAATATGATCAAAACATTTTAGTTTTTATACATTTCTAGAGGTATGATGTCTAAAGTTATGTTATATATATAGTACAGCAAGACATGCCCAGCAAAACAAAATAATGATCGAAAGAGAAGCGCAGTGAAAAGGACTGACAAGTATTAAAGCAGATTGTATTGTCGAAAGATCGAATTACTGCAAAAAAGTGACTGCAAAGCTCAATCCACATCTGGATTCTCCAGTATCTATGAATACAATTAGAGACCACATTTATAAACTGAACATTAATGGCAGACAAGTCACTTATCACTAATAATGCCAAATATTGTCTATAGTGATGTCACACTCACAAAACCGGGTTTATTGATTGGTGGATCAAAGTAATATGGTCTGATGAATTATCTTTCACTATTTTCCCTTCGTCAGGATGGATCCACATTTGGAGGTCATCTGCACAAGTGTATAATTGGGATTGTTCCCATTCAATTATCAAGCATGGAATAGATCTGTCATGATATGGGCCATATCAGAAAACATAGTCAATGTTTTCTGCTGTATCAACGAACTGTGAAAGAAAGGATCACTGGGAAGTAATGTAGAAAAATTTTAGCTGACTAAGTCCATCTTATGATGCAAACTTTGTTTCCTATAAAAGGTAGAATTTTTGAGGATGATACATAACCTAATTAAAGGTGGATGTGTTCAGTCATGTTTTGATGGGCATGGTGGTCAAATGAAACATTACCTGGGTCCGCATAGTCACGTGATCTCAATACATTTAAAAGTCATTGAATGTATTTTCTATTTTAGAGCATTAAATATGGAATCTATATGTTATTATCTTTCTCATAAATTTATAATTTCTTTATTAAGAATTTTACAATACTCCTCTAAATGCTATTTTTATTACAGCCTTACTCTTGCTACGCGAGTAGGCTGCCCGCCTGCCTCATCGAAATGTTCTTTTTAGCATTTATCGATTCCTATCCAAATTCATGCTGTATTACATGCCAACATCTACAATCCTACAACATATTAAATTGGCCTGTTTTATAAATCTGATGTATTTCATTATTTTGCAAACCGTTTATGTGTGTATATTTATAAGTGATTATTAACCACAAAATAATTTTTTTTGTAGGAAGTTGCTGTCAAATTGGAGTCCACCAAAGCCCGCCATCCACAACTCTTATATGAAAGTAAATTGTACAAAATTCTACAAGGTGGTGTAGGAATACCGAATGTCAAGTAAGTATTTGCCCATTAAAATGTTTAAATTAAAATTTAATCGATCAAAAATAGCTTAAAGCATAGCAGTTGAAGGTTTGTCTGTACAGACTTTTGTATTTTAATTTTGAGTTTAAAAAATATAAATATTTTAAAAGTTTTGAATTTGCATTAAATGGTATTATTCGTTAGCCGATAAGTTAAATTATCAAAAATTTTTATATAGGCGTTGCGAGTTACAGATGAAAATTTGTGGAATTGACCCTAAAAATAATGAAGCATGCTTTCGATGGGACATTTTGTTATGTTATTTTTTATTCCATCTATTGTTATACGAATATCTATATATTGATTCAGAATTGTACTTTCTTTCATACAGATCTGATTTCAGATATTTTCCGGCTTGTGCTACCAATGCGACACTAGCCACCGCATTTGTTAGGACAATACAGGAAAAATAATCAATAAAATTTTAATCTTAAATTAAAATAAATTAATAAATTTTACAGAAATTTTTTTATTTATTATTACAAAATTGTTGTGATTACACGTAAGATGGGATGAAGGTGGGAAATTGACTTATTGGTGAACATTAAATGGTGCGATTTTTAAAGATTAATGTTTCGTATTTAATCTTTGTAATAATATATATGAGAAAAATAGACGAACGTATGCAATTTTTTTAAAACAAAATTAATCTTTGGATATTTTATTTATAAATTTAAATAATTAAAATAACTAGGTAAAAAAGTTTCGCCTAGTATAAAATCATTAAATTTTTTACGTTGATATTTAATACATTTCTTTTTAATAGTAAAGTTTTTGACTTAAGTGCCTTGCTTGGTTGATACAGATAATAGTTCCCTGAATTCTTGTTGCTTTATGTAAAAATGCTCATTTTCTTATGTGTTTGACAATTACTAACATTCGAATAACATAGTTTTTGTCTTTTTTCTAAACTACTTTGTGGTGAAGCCTAAAACCAATTTTGAACATATTTTACTGCTTTTAATTTTCTCTTCCGATCTTTGCGAAATCTAACAAAAAAATCCAAGTCTTAAACAGAGAAGACAATACAGGGGGCAACAACCTGATATGGATGGGTTGAGAACTTGGCAGGCCACGTATGTTTTTCATTGTTAATATCTGATGCTTCATCGAATTTGGAGGTAGTAAGAATTAATTAAAGAGGTCTTGAATTTTGAGGTGAAAGGTAGTGGTTCACTCGGAGTTCGATTTCACTTCACATTTGCATTGGTAAACTGAATCCTTTTCTGTTTTCACGTCCTTTCAAAACGTCATTATTCTACCTCTTTAACCTTGCTCGTGTGCGTCCCCCCCCTTCTCTCGCAGATTGAAACTTTGAGTTTGCAGTTGCTATGTGAGTGTTTGCTGTGATGTAAAGTTTGATTTTTTTTTTGAACATTGCTCGCGTTTATCTCAATATTATGTGTGAAACAATAATTTTTTATTTTTCGCATTAGAATTACTCTTTTTAGTTTTAGAAAAAATAACATTTAAGATTCTGCATTATTAAATTTTTTAAACGGTAGAACTTTCTATAGTTAAATCTTAACATGAATTGTAAAAATTCTGTTTTGTATTGACTGAAGTTGTTGGGAATCCACTTTAAACTTTAAGTACTGGTAAAATTAGCATCTTGTCAAAAAGGGGGGAAAACTCCCTAAGCAATTAGCTTTTTTAGTCGTTGGCAATTTCGAAATGAATCATTGTAAATCTTCAGAGGTACATTTTTGAAGTTGAATGTATTAAAGAAATGTGACAAAAAGAAAAAATAATGAGGTAGAAACACATTATTTTTCGTTGTGGGTTAAAATGATTGCGGAGTTTTTCTGCTATCGACCTTCAATTATGTAAAATTGCGCCAGTGTATGCATGATCACTTGAAATAATATAGTCGTGTTTCAGAAAGATTATCAGATTTATCATAACAGCTTTGATCATCATTATACTACGGCGTCAGTCTTTCCTGGAATATATGATGACCAGATTATTCTTGTGTTGTATATTTATCCTTTTGTTGATTTTTATCTCTTGTTTTTGTTATTGCTTGTGAAGATGGGTTACGAACTTCCATGTCACATTTTCCTTGACTTGGAATTTGTTGATTGAAATGAACTAAAATTTGAATTGATTTATTGTTGCTATGTGTGCGTCAGAAGGACAAAATCTTATTAAAATTAGTTTTTCATTTAAATAATTTCCGTAGTCATATTTACGCTTCATACTTCTGTAATCAGCTATCTGATAATGACTTTCGGTAGCAATAACATTTTTTTCTGGATAAGAATATAATTTCTTCCCATTTAGAAAGCTGAGATACAATCTTAAATTTAAAAGAGAATTAAATTCAAATTTTGATTTCATTTTTCTTGACTACAATGACATGGTGAAAGAAAATAATTTATTTTGTATTTACCAATTGGATGACCGAAATAACCCTCCAAAATATAACTGTTGCGCATTGAATAACTAGGGCTTTATTTTCATCTTGATTTCGTATGTATGTTTGATTCGATTCCTAACTCGAGCAGATGTCTATAGTACACTTAATGTGAAATTGCGGTACTGTAAAATTAATTTTTTAATTTAACGTCATAGTAAATGGTTCATTTCGATAAAATGTGTTACTGTGAAGAATTTATCATATTTATTTGATGATTTACTATTTACCAAATTCGGAAATCTGTTAAAAATTTATTTTTTTATATTAACTATTTTAGAGTTTAACTTTAAATATTTAATAAATGAAATATTTAACAAATACGAAATTTTCTGTGTATGTGTTACTAATCGAATCAAATAATTAAATCGGTTACCACAGATTTTGATTCTCGCAAAATTTTACCTTGTGTGAATCAGAATATAAACTTACATATTAATTAATACATAATTTTAGCTGTAAAATAAAGTTGCTACTTAGATTATATAATCTTTACATGTGTATATAATTATTTGATTGAATATTATATTCGATGTATCTCTTTTATTGTTATATTGCCGAGCTGGTATCCGAAAAGTTAGCCCTCTTGCTTTTGGTTCAACAGTTCATACCACTTTGGGCGTTTGTAATAGTTCGAAATACACTTTAAACTCGTTCTCAATCTAATTAGCCCTCGTTATGAGTGAGGGGGAGAAAAAACCGTTGAACGGCAAACAAACCAAACCTTTATTGTTACATTCCAGCTCTAGATTTCCAAATTCGTGATTTCTGCGAACTTTAAATGTTTGATTTTTTTTTTCTAAATTATGTTAATGCTCTGATTTTAGAATTGTCTTACAAATTTGGTAAAGAGACATTTCCAAGTAGTGTAAAAATTTCTCCGTATTCATTTTACTAAGTGAAAAATAACTTATAATCCTGTGGCATTATTTCATTTTCATCTGTGCTTTTAAGATTATAACTTGCCCTTAATTTTTAATAATGTAAAAAACGTACTAGTGCTTATATTACATTTAACTATTCAAAAACAAAAATTTAACTTCAATTTATAAGGTTTTAATTTATTATACATTTTTATCTAGAGAAAACTATATGTAATCATTTAATTTAGGTTTACTGTTAAATAATGCAAGAATGAAAATTATCTTCTCTTAATAAGGTTTATAAATATAAATTAGATAAAGGAAATATGCCTATTAAAATAGTACTTATTAAGGAAAATAAATTGTGTATCTAGCAAAATACGTTGCACTTAGAAAATACATTGCTAGAATTACCCACGTTCCAGAATGCTAGCACATATTATAAATTCAGTTTCCGTGTGTAGTTGATGCAATTCATTTGAAAATTAATTATATCCCCTTTGTTTTGCTTTCCCTTGACTATTGCGATGCGTAGGTGTGATATTACATGGACTTATCACTTAGAATTAAAACATCCTATCTGTTTGAAAGCTAGAATTTATTTTAATCTCACTTTCTAAAATTAATATATTTTTAGAGATAGACGATTCCGAGCACAGTTTGAAAATCTCCCCCTTTTAAGCGTTCACAAATAGACGAATAATTTTCAAACCTTCTTTGATCCTAGTCTCTCTCTCCATTGTTTCGAGTTTCTCTCTCCTGTGCACAATTATTCTAAACCTGCTCTCTGCTATTTAGGTTGTCCAATGCCGGAAGCAGTTCTAGATGACCTGAAATGGAAATGTATCTGAATTGCTGTTTTTTTTTCTTCCTATATATTAATTTATACATTTTTCCTTTTTCTATTTTATGCAGCAGCAGCTGCTGGTACTTTTAACTGAAAAATATAATCTGTATGTGTTTTCTTTTTGACCCAAATATTGATTTCTTAGGAGACACTGAATGATAAAATAATATGAAATGCTTTATTTTTATAGTTTACTCTTTTAAAATGACAATGCGTTTTTCCCCCCCGAAATTCGGTGGAATTTTTCTTAAATATCTGATTATTTTCTGTAAGGACTCCATAACAGTAAGTGAAAGAAACTAGCGATCAAGAGCCGAATATGAATTGGTTACTCGGAGCAGCCTCCCAGAGATTTACTTCACAATCAGTTTTTCGATATGCATCAAATAGTGTAGCTTTTCACTTTTAGTGTAAACTGTACATTTTAATTTCTTCAAGGAAAACTTAAAACCACAACGGCATAATTGTATCACGCAAATTGTTAGCTTACTTTCTTTACTTCGAGCAATGATTCATCTAATGAAATAATAGATTATTGTAAATTATTCTTTCTATAATGCTCTTTGTGCAAGAATTCTAAGGAAAATAAATTAAAGATTGAATGTGGTATAGTTCAATATTAATTTTAAAATTATTGCTGTTGCGCATCAAATGAATTTTTTCTTCCCTTTTATGTGAGTAATTTTGATAGTTCATAAAATAGTTGCAATTTTTAGTTAACTATTTGTGAAGAATATATATGAAGTTTCTTTGTATTACCAAAATTTTGTTGTATTACCTTCATCGACCAAAACAATCTAAATTCATGTTTTCAGCTATTTAACCTCCTATTTAATGCGTTTATTATGTAATTTAAATACTTTAAAAAACAAATTAATACTACGGCTTTTTTTTTTTTTTTTTTTTTTTTTTTTTGTTCTTCCTAAACATGTAATTACTCCGCAGATTTTGTACATGTTTGAATTTAAAAGAAAATAGATAAAAATAAGCTATACAAGGAAACTAAATAATTGATGATATCGATTTTACATTGAATATTATGGGAGTTGAATATTTCGTTAACGTACTCACTTTAGAATGATTTTCCTAAACTTGGCGATATCTATTCGGAGCTTTCATCAGTTTTTAGGATTTCAGGGAATTTTGTCATGCATGCTCATGTTTAGCTTCAGCAAGACTGGCATAAACGTCTCTGCTTACAAATAAATGAAGAGTTAATACTTTACTGCGCTATCAATTATTTCTATCCTTTGATTCTCTTATCTGCATCCACAATCGCTTCCGCAGATGGACCGGACTGTTTAGGCATGCTCTTTGTGTCTCGTGCTGCATTTGTCTGTATAGAAGCCACCAACCTGCTAATAGGATCGTTTTGTTTCTTTTTGTTTTCGGCGCAATTATCAAAAAACGTTTATTCTTTCGTGTTTGAATTTCGTTGGCTTTGCTTTTGTTATAATGATTGCGTTAAATATCATCACTTCCGGGATGGCAACGAGAATACCAATAGATATATGTTTTAAAACTCGTTATTTCGATTTGATGTCTTTCATTTCATGATACATTTCCTCTAATAGAATGGAATGGATGTTGAATTCGTTTGCCACATGGTATGTTTCATCTATCCCATAATGGTAAGTTTAGCATGAATTTCGAAATAACTCATTATTTGGAAATTCATAAACATATATTTGTATATTTATTTCTTAGAAGCAATGAGTAGAGCAGGTTCGGGTCTGGATTATAAGTTTCACCTTTGTTATTGATGATGATGTTCTCACTTCATTTAAATTTTGTATTTTTTTTTATAATGTTATGAAACGCTCCATATTTCTTTATTTAGATTTAGAGGGTTGGATTGGATTACGTAAATTTTTAAAAACTCCAGTTGTTAATGTGTATAATTTCGGATTTTTAACAATACAGGTAAGAGACTAAATGTAGTGGTGTTGAATAAAATTATATATAAATGAAAAATATACACCGCGCGGAATTTAATAAATATTTTAAAACCATTGTTTTTTTGCTTTATCAAACTCTAGAAACAGTGCGAGCTGCTGATAACAAGTTTGTAGAGCAGGAATTATCGCTTGTTGTAGCTGATGGAATAAATTACCTGTAATACGATTCGCGTGATTAATTTCCAACTTCATTTAATAAAAATCTAGCATTTAATCTATAATTATTTAAAGTCTGAAATTTTTTAATAAAACAATGCTATATAGAAAGATATAGAATTAGAAGTTGAAATTTAGTTTTTCTGAAAGTATCTGGTAAGCATTTTTTAAACTGTTGATTTTTAGAAATGAAATATATTTTTCTTTTTATGCATATCCATCTCATGTCATATACAATTAAATTTATTAAATACATTTTAGTTGATAAGAATATTGTTATACATTTGATCTTAGTGAGCTGTATCAAATGATTTATTCATTTGATACAGCTCATTAATACACTATGAACAGCCAGCTCACTTCTATACATATGAAATGTATAGAAGTAATAAAATAAATTTGAATATAGAGGCAAGAGGATCATTTAATGTTTTAAAAAATAAAAGGATGAAAATAAAAGAAATTTTGTTGTTAGAAAAAAATATTAGCAAATTAATTTAATATTATTCTTTGGATATACATTTATTTGAAAAATACTTTCATTTGGAGTACATTTAGGTTTTGGCCTTGTAAAAGCAGTAATTTTATAAAAGTTAATTTATTTGATGTCGATATTGTATATTTCTATATAATAGTATAATAACTTAAGTAAATCTGTTTTGCAAATCATTGTTGCCAATAAATTCAGGAAATAAATGACCTGTTAAAAGGCATATTTATATTTGTTGTTGTAAGAGTTCATATTAGAGATTACCGTGATGAATTGGACAGTACTTCATTCTCGTACTGCGATAGAGTCGAATTGAGTGTTGCAGATATAAATTAATTTCACCAATTCCATTGACCCGAATCTCTTGTCTGCATTGTATGGGAAAGGGCGTTTAAATAACCAGATCTGCAGTCATCTGGTGGGGGTGGGCGAGTTGAAAGAGGGAAAGAAGGATACCGAGAAAATTCGTGCGTCGCTGATCGTGAAAATCGATGGCGCCGCAGCAACGGTGAAAACAGCTATTTACAGCACTTCCCTGCTTGCGTGATCGACCCTTATTTCCATCACCAGTTCTTTCTTTTCCCGATTTTGGGTTTCTGTGAACTTTTAATTCACTTTCCCTTATTAGTCATGTACCAAGAATTGTAGTTTTCGATAAAATTAAGTGTTTTTACTCCATTCTATTGGGTTACTTGAAATTACTGTGTTTAAAATAAGATTGGTTTTTTACTTGCCATGAGAATCATTGTTCTCAGCTATTATTAAAACATCATCAATCTTACTATAATTAGTCACACAATCACGTCATTTTTTCCTGCAATGAACTGAATCCTGTATCCAATCAGTGTAGTACATCTGGCACATTTTGCAACATAACATTACTATTCTAATAGTGACGTTATGTAATATTAAAAATAAATAATACAATTTACTATGTATTGAATTTTCTTCAAATTTTTGGTATTTTAAAAGTACGTTTGTAGATATAATGAAGTAATTAGGAATGATGTTTTATATCAGCGTCGAACATTTTATCCATTAATGAGCGGCATTTTCCAGGTAATCTTTAATGCACATTTTTGCATTTTACATAGAATAAATATTACATCAGTGCAACATTTTAAAAATTTCTTTTTGTATTCAATCTTAAAATACATACAATTTTTTTTTTATATCAATAGAACTTTTTTTTAATACATAAAGAATGTAAAGCATCACATATGGCGCTATTTGATGGCTGATAGCTTTGAATTTGATTGCAGGTATTGGTATTCCCAAAGGAATTTTCTATATAACTGTAACAGAAATTTCTTGATTTTTTTGTTTCAGTGTTTTCAAAATAGATTATAAAAATTTTAATTATCTTAAAGTAAGTTTATCCTTTTTTTTTTTTTTTTTTTTTTTTTTTTAATAATTATTTTGGAAATATTGGAATGCTTCGAGTAAATGAAGGACAAAAATTTAGAGCCATTTTTATTAAAAACCGAGATAAATTGCATATTTCAAATTTTGTATACTTTCCATTAGATACTTTAAATAGTAAAACTTGATTGTACGTGGAAGAATATTTATTGCTGTTTACATATGTCTGAAATTCGAATGAGCGCAGTCTTAATTGTAAGTTCTAATTATATTGATATGTCTATTTATCAGATGCAATGAACGATGTTTTTTTTAATTTATATTTAAAGTTTGATTTGTAGAACCTAAAAAAACTATAAAATTTAAATATTTTGCAAAGTAGTTCCTAAAATAGATAAAAGTTCATTTTTTAAAAATATTATAATTAGATATGTATTTTAAAAATTGGAAAAACTATAAAAATGTAGAAAATTTCAAAACTTTTTTTGTTTATTAATTTTATGAAAATAATTTTGCAGTGTTTTAAGAATATTAATTTTTAAGCACTCAAATTGTGAATTTTTTTTTTTGAAGAAATCTAAATCATAACTAAATTAAATTGCGAATTACTTTAAATCATGCAAAATGAAAATCAGATATCAAAGCTTAAAAATTAGGTTGTGGCATTATATATATATATATATATATATATATATATATATATATATATATATGTGTGTGTGTGTGTGTGTGTGTGTGTGTGTGTGTGTGTGTGTGTGTGTGTAAAGAGAAAGAAGAGAGTACACATTGTATTGTAAAAGAGAAATATTTTAATTTTATATACATTTAAGTAAATTTACTTTACTCGTTATTCTGTATTTTGAATTGCTTAATTTCAGCTTTGACGTTCTGTTTCTAACTCCTAAAATCAGAATTTTACAGTCCTAAACAACTCATAATTTTGGTGATTCCAGACAGCACACTGATAGATTAAAATTACGAAGTTTAATATTTGAAATTCATTTAATTACTTTACTGTTTTAAAATACTTTTTTGTACTTGAATGTTTTTAATTTAAAAATTTGAAAAAGCTGTCTTTGATGCGTGCTTATAATACTTTCAGCATATGACTCATATAGAAAGTCATTTTATTTATTTGATAATTAAGCCATTTCAGTCTTCAAAACCAAATTTTAAATCATGTATAGTTTTGGTTTTTGAATTGTCAATATTTTTCTAATTGATGGATTATCTATTTTATTTCTTGCAAGCTTGTTTAAAAGCACATTTAAATAATCTAGGAAACTTAACCCTATAATAGTTGAAATTATAATTTATAATTGGGAGCCACAAGCATTTTCTTAACACGTTTTATTTATTATTATTTTTACATTCTATACTTTAACAACGTCTGTTTCCCGAAAAAAGTTTGTAGATTTGTGGTGTGTTTGCATATTTTGTTTTAATATTGTCTGCCGGTTACAACCAACTGGAAGTCAAGTTGTTAAACTAGTTAACTATTATGCCGCCATGTTTCAAAGATGGAATCAAGTGATTTTAATTTAATTTTTAACTTGCTTTCTTATTACATTTGCGTTGCGATATTTACTCAATGACTAACATGCAACAGTTATGTTGATAGCTGTCAATTCATTTAAAATCGAAAAGTGATTCCTGAAACGTGTTAATAAGTTAACCGCCTTAAGCAGTAATGTTATCCATAAAAAAATAAATAGATCTGCATTTTGTGAAGAGGAGAATAAAAGAGAAGTATCTTAATTTGGACAAACATGTCAGAATGATTTCGTTGTTGAAGAGTGAATTGCAGCATTGTTAATTGAATAGGCAAATAATTGGAATTTTGCAATAAGTTCTTGATAGGAAACGAAGAGAAACTTTAAATCCTTCCTCTCCTATTTTAGATAAGGGCATTAATCTTTCCATTGGTGTAAAACTTGCTTTAGTTTCGCATGGTACAGCAAGAATGATTGCTGTATGTGTGAACATCTGTGTTGAACCAAATTGTTTCTCACGCGTTAACCCTTTCATTCTACATTGAAGAAAGGACGTCAACGTTTACTTTCCTCCTTTATCTTTCTTGGCTCACTGATTTTGATGAACTAGTTATGTAATGTTGTCACGATTTTATTTATAAATTATTTATTTACTAACGAAATCTTTCTTTTTTTTCAAGTAATTATTTCTTGACAAACACATTACGTAATGTGTTCTTTATTTATTTATTTTTTTTTGGACTAAATTCACAAATTTTTAGGTTATACTTTTATGAATTTTAGAAGGAAATAGTTGAATTTTTTTTTTTTTTTTTTGTCTTTCTAAATGTGATTTGTGTTTATAATAAAATGATATTGAAATAATCTAGTTTATATATAATGTAAGTTATTTTTAAATTAGTTGGAAAAATGATATTGAGTTAAATATATTAATTACATTAATATTTTGTTATCGAATGATTTTTATTAGTGGGTGTATAGTCTATTTTCATTTATGCACTGTGAATCTAATTCTTGTTTGAATTGTTTTAGAAAAATTTACATTCTGAAAACAAATATTTAACCTTGAATATAATAAAACTTTGAATAAATTTTCTGTTTAGTTTCATTAATAGATTGGGAAACAGACGCTCAAAGTCAGTAGCATTTATATTGTTCGGGTAATTATTTGTTGTAAAAAATAATGGATTTAAACGAACAATTTTTTGATTCCACAAAAGATGTGTAAATTAATACATATTAATGTGAATATGTTGCTCATTCGTTTTGACCTGAGATCATATAAATGTGGTCAATTGTTTCTACTTAATAAAAAATTTTCTGCTGTTTTAAATTGTGGTTTAAATGTAACGTATTTCATCTGTAGTATGCAACATTTTTACATTGCACGTTTTGATGAAAAAAATTTTGGTTGCGGTTTTTGAATTAGATCTAAGTTCTTAAAATAGAAAGACAATCTTAAATTTTTTAATAGAAAATCAAGTCTGAATCTTGTAAGTTTTCGAATCCTACTTATGTAGTAGTAACGAGAAAAAATATTTCAATATTAAAATTTTTAATCAAAGTTCCAGATTTGTTAAAGCAAAATGTATGAAAGTACTGATCTTATTTATTCTAAGTAAAAATCAAATAGGGAAATTCAAGTTATTTCATTAGATGATTATAACAAAAAATGTTGTGTGTTTTGTTGACTGATATATAATTTTTTATTGAAAAATGTTCTGTGAGTTCTAGAGAGGTTTCACTTACATTAGCCCACAACAATGGAAATCACATGACAAATTCTACGTACGGAGGTACTTAATCTGAACAATTGTTGAAAAGGATGCATCTTAAACGTGTCCATAAAAACAATTTGTCCAAAAAATAATTGTTTTCTGAGAGAAACTTATTTAAGATTATAAATCATTATGTGGGTGACGTTGTGGGCTTAACATTCCTGAAAGTAGAATAGAACTAGCGTGCTTTCTCAAGATAATAATTATTCACTTAACTATATACATTTTTAGAGGAAAATATTGAAATTTATCATGTAGCATCATAGTAGCCGTTAGGAATACTCTGATTATGGATCATATTCTTTATTCCATAAACTAACCATATTTTCATTCTCCAAAAGCTATGCCTCAAATTTTCTTTGGCTGAATGTTTTAGTTAAATTAAAATCTGGTTTTAGATAAATGTTTCATAAACGAACCTACAATATTTAAAGGCTAAACTGTTGATGAGTGTTATTTCAAAACCACTTTTTTTTCAAATTAAATTATTAGCATTTTACTTTCGTTATAATAAAATTTTAAACAAAATTTTTGTTAATTCAATAATTTATTTTCCTTGAAGTTTTGAATTAAATAGTTCAATATTTGTTAGATTCACTTTGGAATATTTAAGTAAAGATTCATTTAAATTTCGAGATACTTGCTTTTATAAAATGTTATTAAAAGCGTATTTATGCAAATTTTTTAATAGCTTTTTCTCTGCCCTACAAATTCCTGGTTTAGGGAAGGTTTTTGCAAAATTTTGTGTGGGAAATACTAAGAAATACTATTTTTTCATGACTGTGGTGAAATATACTTAATTTTAAATGGTGACATACCTCATACAATTTTTGATATTTAACTTGATAAAATTTCTATTGCTACTTATTATGTTGAAGGTTTTATATTATTTTCATTGTATTAATTTGTGTAAGGTTTTCTTCACAGGTGTTTTTTAATTTTTAATTACATGAGTTGAGATTTCAAAAGGATAAGAGCGAAGATTGCAACATTAGGGCCCCACAACTGTTTTAAATGTTTATTTTCTCCTACTATCCGCGCTGCCTCGTTATGTCCTTGGCCCGAATCTTCTTTTCTCACCTGTAGAAGTAGAAGTTCCACTTCAAATTTTTAGCATCGTTTTTAAAATAAATCTCTCTATCATTTTATCCTAATATTTGAAATAGGTATGCTCCCAATTTTATGTTTTTCCGCCATAATATTATTGATTCGTGTTGCTTGCTCCTTTTCGATTTTCATTGTGAACTTTTAATTTTGCTCCAAATATTCAGATTGGTTGTTTTCAACACTCAGCCTTGAATTATTCTCTTAATAATGACAGATGGTAGTAAATTCAATGACACATCTGCCAGTCACCTGCCTACATTCACCCATTTTAATATTTTTTTTAAATAATGAGAATTTTTTTCAAAAATAGTCGTGAATCAAATTTTGCTTTATGCTTTAATGAAATATTTTTTAAGGGTTTCATTATCCTCTTGCGGTTTTTTCATTATGCCTAAGGTTAAGAAGGAAAATTTTTACTACAAAAAGGCTTTTTAAAAGTGTAATATTTTCGTTCTATTAGGTTGGGGAAAAGTTACCCATTATTTTTTCGGTTGACGTCTGTAGTGATCGATATCTTGTGAGGTATCTATCAAACAATTTCAGATTTATTCTCGTTGGAAAGGTGACATTTGACACTAAAATATCCTCTTGCGGTTTTTTGTTTGATTAATTCAGTTACGAGTACAAGGTTAATGGAAGACAACAAACAGAAAATTCGATACATTTTCGTTTTTCTCTTGTAACGGCGAAAAAGATAGCCGGGTGGCTAAAATTGTGAAAGGTGTTTATCGTCCTATATAAGACTGTAACAACATGTTACTTACAATTTTTGTTTCGTCGATTCCGTTTGGGTATTTGGATGCTAAAGATGCACCTCGCATGGATACAACATCGTCGAGAATGTCTATAAAGTATCAAAAATTATCAAACTTGACAGCATGTCAGCAGTCGTAGCTTCGCACAAGACCTAAAAATCTACATGAAAACTGTTTTAAACCTTTTTACAAAGTGAATCTGAAAGAAGTTACAAAAAGTTCACATAAAAATAATGGATTTCTTTTTCCCCAACCTAATATTTTGAAAACTAATTTCTCGGATACAGATGAATATTAAACTGATATATAGTTGTGTTGGTTATTTTCCGATCATTCAGTTTTCTATAATATAAAAGAACCATAAATATGAAATCATTTTGTGTGAAATTGTGATTTTGACACTTACTTTTTTAATTAAAGAAATCTACTTGTTTATTAATGTAAATGAAAAAAAAAATTTCGTTATTATATAGCTAAATTTCAATGGCCTAAAATTAAAAACAAAATTACATATCATTGAATAATTACATTTTTATGTATTTATTACATAAAAATGTAATTACATTACAAAAATTAGTTTTTGTTAACAAATAAATACATTTATTTTTATGTTAACAAATAAATACATGTATTTATTTGTTAACAGACAATTCAGAAAAATAAATTATTGCTAAGATATTTTGTTTTACGTGATCCTTTTGTGAACTTATTTTTTTTAATGAAACATTGTGTGTGTATGCATGTATTGCCGTAGAATTAATTCCATTCCATCAACGAAAGAAAAAAATCAGTAAAAATGAATAGTTTAAGTTGATTTACTTTTATAACTCCTATTTTCGACATTTCTCAAAACTCGTTTAATAACTTGTACCTGCACTTTAGATTAAATATATTGGAAGTACAATTAAATTTTTATCTGGGAATCCGATTGTTAAAGATTATTGTTAATTCGATCTTTCAACTCTTGCGTCTATTTTATTATTCTTTACATTGAAACTGTAAATCTTTTTTTCTTTAAGGTTGAAATCATATTTTTGGTTAGTGGAGTTAACTATATCTATTGTATACCTGATAATTTATATTTTATAAATTGAATACGTATTTTATAGTTCATAGCCCAATGTAAATTTTCAAAGTTTTTGTTAATTTCGATTCATTAAGAGTGAGTATCACTAATACCTTCAAACCATATCATTAAGTATGTGTAAAAAAGCGAGAGAGAACTGTATGTATTTTTGAATTTTTTAAATGCTTATTTCTTTAAGTATATAAATTATAAGAGTAATAATCGTCAAAATTGAGAAAACTAAGTTCGCGGATTGAGTGTCGCATGGTTTTTTTGATTTGAGCAGAAAAGAAAATAGAAGATATTTCCCCCCATTTTGAGGAAGTATTCAATACTATGTTGCGTGAATGAAATCACATTTTCCATTAACTTTACTAGATTACTGCCTGGTTTGGCAATAAGCTTAAACCCACGCTCAGGAAGAGAGGAGATAAAGTTTCTGCTATAGATCTTCTAATTGAATGCTCTCAAAATATGGAAAGGTAATGATTGCTAGTCAATTGTTGAAAAAATATTTACGAGTCGTCGTGGACGTTTGACCTGGATGAATAAGTTATTATTTGCTCATAAATGAACGCATGTAACCGTGAAATTTATTTACTTCACTTTACTATGCAAATAATTTCGTATACCACATCTTCAATGAAATACTCATGCGTTATATTAATCCTTTTAATTTAGACTTTTAAATATGTACTAGATAGAAGTATGACAGAAACTATTTTTTGTTAATTTTTATGAATGCTTTTAATTAATGTTAAATGTTTTAAACCCAGCTGTTAGAATAGGATTATACATGTTTCAAATTTGATAAAAAAAACTGAAATGTGTCGCAGAAAAACTAAAAAAATCCATGAAGAAATTTAGTAACATTGATAGGGAATGTTACTTTTGTGCCGAAAATTTAACAATTAAACATATTGTCTTCATGTAATTGAATTTAATCCATGATAAGATGACTAAATAATAAGGAGGTTATTCGTGTCTTTAGAATAAATGTAGTTCTGAAAATATTAAAATATTCATTATTGTTTCAGCTGCACCACATTTGGTTGGATTAATTTCCTGGAGTTTCTTGGAAGAGTTTTTATCCATCCTCGAAGACTATTTTTTCTGTAAATATCTGATATATTTGTGGCGCCGTATTTTCTCTCGGTTTCGCTAGTTAAAAGTAGTCAAGCCATGTTTCGGAGGTTGCCTTTATGGCTGCGAAACCTGTTTTGAGTTGATATTAAAGCAGGATAATGGCATTTCCCTCTCTCCTCTTATTACATTTTCACATTTGTTTCTTTATCTACTCGTAAGTAGTTTTCTTTTTTCTTTGGTGGATTTGCTCTATCCTGCGGTATAAATGGCACCCTCCGGCCAAGTTAATGAATGATAATGACCTCCATAAACCTCTTTCCTTCAAACACCAATTTTTTATGATACTGATAGCATTGTAGACCTTCTTGAATGCTCATTTTAGAACAACTAAGAGAATATTGTGTGTTGAGTTCATCTTATACTTTCGTAACCTGATATTTTGTATAATTCTTTATTGAAATGGAATGTTTGTGTTTCATTTAGTGATGTCACGATTCTATTCAAAATTTTCACTTCTTGATTCAAGATACGTCGCAAAAAATTAAAAAAGAATAGAAGACTTCGATAATTTCGCGGACCTTTCCTGAATATGTTCAAATAAGTGATTTGCTGAAAATATTGTCTAGTAGAGCATGAAGAGATTCTCCCAAATAATTTATCTTGAAAGACATGTTATGTAAGACTGATTCATAATGAAGTCTAAAATATTAACAAAATATATTTCACTTTTTTAAAGGCGTATATAACAATTGATAACCCACATCTTTTAAATTAATCAATCGATCGCCAGAGATTGAAATGAAAAATATGATTTTTATCTGTGTTCACAATTTTTTTATGTAATTGATGTTAAATTCATTAAAAAAATAAGTAACTTTTGTCTTTTTTAGAAATAACTTTTACCTTTATTCGATATAAAATATTGAAGTGTCTAGTTTTCAAATCATAATATTAAAAATCTTCATATTAAGGTAGAACCTTTATATTCCCTGTAGAGTGCAAAACTAATGTATTTATTTTAGTTAGCGCGAACTATTTTTATTTAAGCCATGCGCGCGCGCGTTAATATATCCTTTGAGATTTGAAAATTGTTTTGATGCACAGCAATTACAGTGTAATATCTCGCATAGTCTTTTTGTAATATTCGAGAAATTTTCTAATTTATATGGATATTTCGACAAAATCCGACATTTGTCATTTGACCGAATGTGCTACAAATGCTAAAATTTACTTAATATTGCAGACTTAATACAAAAAGTAGTTAATCAGAATAGTTCTGATAATCATAATAAGAAAAGTATAAAAATGACAAGTAAATAAAAATCATCAGAAAGTATAGTTAGAAAAGTTCATATTTTCTAATGACTTTTCTTTTCAGATTATACTTTTCTTAATAAATATAATCAGAAAAGTTCTGAATTATTGAACTGTTTTTAAATTTGAGCTCATGCGTAACTTATAATGTAAATATATTGAATAGAATGTTTCATTGCTGTGAAATAACAGTGTTTTAAAAGTATGTGATAAAAATATTTCATTAATGAAAATACTTTAAAAAACGCTTTCGTGGGGGTAGAGTACTTGATCGCAGGATACATTAAAAATATCGCGATCTGAAGAGTAAGATCATTATAATTTTATTAATTCTAGATGCATTTGAGTGTTGAATGTTGTTCATAAATTGCATAATTGTATGTTGCAAATATATTTGAATATAATAATTCAACAATACTAAGTTTGGATTGATGCTCAAAAATTGGTTTTTGTTTATTCATTTAAATGATTCTAATTATTAATTTGAATAAATTTTGAAATATATTGATTCCTGTTATTTTATATATATATATATATATA
>JAPDSC010009200.1:338949-391326 GCA_026290005.1 Latrodectus geometricus | reverse complement strand
AACTATTTAGTCTCCGAGCGTCATTGTTGGTGATCTCGTATTTTCATGAATGTGCATGAATATGATTAAAAATGAAGAGTAGTGACTCATGTCAGCCCGCCCCTATCATATAAAATGTTTATGAGGTAGTATCTAATGATTATTATTTATTTTATTTATTTGATATATTAAAATAGACAGCTACTTATTGTTTTTGGCCACATCATTATAATAAATTTATTTTAAAAATGTCGTAGATTATTCGAATGATTTTACTGCCAAAGAAATAATTTTATCAACAATTAAATTCTTAGTTTCACAAGTATCAGCCATATATGTCTTGCACATTTTTCCGGTGTCATTGGAGACCGGAAATCTACTCTAACTACAAAATTAATCTGTACCCATGATCCACATACTCCTCACCCACGACATCTTAAATAGTAGAACCTGAGGAGTTTTTTTTTTTTTTTTTTTTTTTTTTTTTTTTTTTTTTAAATTATATAAAGATGTTAGAAAATATTCTCTCACTTACTCACTCACGCACACACTATGACTGACGAAAATTACTCGCCGTTGTATGAAACGTATAAAAAAGTTATTTCTTATTATTTTATTTGTGATGTATCTTAGGAAGTACAAATTATTAATTATGCAATGATAAAAATAGATCAGAAATCAAAATTGGATCATTTCTAGTTTTTAAAACAAGTTTTTAAGTTTCCTCATGGAAAATGAAACCTTCTCCATTACCTTTCTAAATAGGCCGAAATTGATAGTCGTTTCATAAACGGCGAAAAATATCCTTGTTACCGTATTTGTAAGTAAGGATAAGCAAGAAGTATTTTTATCCTTCTTTAGATAAAAATAAGTTTTAGCGGAAATAGTATTATGATATTCATTAGTGGGCTTTTTATTAATACGAGGCATCACTGGTCTTTTTTGTGAGAAAATATTATTTTAAATAGAATTGACTGGATTAGAAATCTAAACTAAATTTTAACTAAAAGAATTTGACTTTTCATACTTCTATTGTGTTCTGAACATCTATAATAACAGAAAAATTATTCCTAATAAATTTTTAATTAGAGCTTAATCGAATTTTTTTATTGATTTTTATTGACACAAAGGAAATGTATACTGGCTATTTTTCAAATAAACTTTTCCTTTCAGTTCTTTTAAAAATATTATAGCTGTTCAAAAAAATAATAAAATTTACATGAATTGTGCTGGAATGATTTTTTAATTTGCCAATGCTTCTATTTTATTCCGAATCATTATTTATTTTACCTTTTTCATTATTGCATTTTCCATGGTGTTTAGTGTAATTTCTTAAATGTTAAATACATGAAAATAATTTTGTCATCTTCATAAAAATGTGGGTAATATTTTATTCTTGTATTTTTTCTAACTTAATCATGTTTATTTTCCAAACTTTCTTTTTTAGCTTTCGAATGTGATCCATTTTCTTGGAAAGCAGTTTACTAGTTCTAAGGTACAAATCGATGTCATTTATGATTTGTGCTGTAGTCTTCAATTCAATTTCTTAAGTTGGATGTTTGCTATTTTTCATTCTTAAAATATAAATGCCAGTGAAATAAGTTCAGTTTAAAAAGAAATTTTACCTTTACTAAATATTAAAATTTGATCCCTACAACGATGTTGAGGCTCTATCAGAAAATAACTAATCTAATACTGAGTAAACTTATGTTTAATAATTACTCGCTGATCAATAATCTTATCTCAGAAAAGTTGGTTCCTTCTCTTGATTGTTGTTGTTTCCAATCTCTCAGGGATCTAGCGTCAGCAAGATCAAATCTATGACACCATGAACCCTAGCGAAGTCGAGCACCTATAGTGGATTTGCGCGAACATCCGCCAGAGTAAACCCCAAACAATCCAGGATGTGATCGGGGGAAACCGGCCTCCAATTGCATTTATTGCACAAAGAAAAGACTTTGTGCCCAGAATCGAACGTCATGCATTTCACATGTCCACTTCTGAGTCTCAAGATGGCCGTTTGATCATGTCTGTCACCCCAAGGGTCTTAGGGCGAGCCAGACTTGCCTCAGTTCTTTTTTCTTTGTAGTGAAAAGTTCTTTGTAAGTTAGTGTGTCTCTCTCTCTTGATTGTGGTTTACATTATGTATATCGTTTTTAAATTAGTACGTTTTACTACTACCCATCGAGCCATGTGCAGTATATAAATGCTTTGAGGACGTGCATTTCTTTCAATCTAAGTACAACTTCTAATTTTTGTAAGGAAGTGAAAGTATGGGATCCACGATGCTTTATCTCTAGGCCGGAAAATTACTTCCTTTGGTCGTGTTCTCGTCACAAGTTCCACTTGAATGAACTTGAATTATATTTCCCCCTTTCGAACAGCAAGGAAAATGCGGATTTTAATGAGTTCGAAATCTTGATTGGAACCGGGTCAGACTGGGATGATGTTTATTTCATCTGACCTGTTTTTTTCCTCGAATGGATATTAAAATGGGTTTTATTTACTGTTTCTCCTTCACCTGTCGCGCATTGTGTCGCCGTTGTTTGTTCAGTTGATGCTATCTTGACTGTCACGTGTAAACTTGCCTGCCCGTATTAGCCTTATAATTTATTGCTAACGCAGTTTCTCTCGTCTTCGTTCATGTGGGGAATAATTCGCGATATTTTATTTTGACGTAGTGTTAAGATTTTTTTTTTAAAAAAAAATATCGGCCGTTAAATGCTGCATTAAAGAATGAGTAATATCATCAAACACGCAGCCTATTTATTGTTATATCTTCAATGACTAAATGAATTTGTTAATTGTTGGTGAAGTTGTCCAGAAACAGTTTTCGGAGCAGCTTTATATTATTTTGGATGATCACTATAAACGGCGCTTTTCCTATTTTATAAGAAGATTTATTAAATATTCTCATCAAATTCTTTTACCAGAACAAGAAGAAATTCATCGTATAATTATTTTTTCGATAAGATTCTGACTTACTGCGCAGTAACCTCTTCAAACCGCGAAGATAGGAAACATTTCTTTTAAGTTATCCATTTTTATCGATATATTTCAAAGAAATTGTATTCTTGGTGTTAACCTGCTGGTTTCATGTGGAAAATATAAAAGCAATTAATGATCCTGAATTTGTATTCTTAAAGCAAAATAAAAATCATTGATAATTCTCAGATATTTTTACGTATTAGTTTTTGACTTAATTGAAAAATAGTTATTTATGTGAAAACAAAGCGGTAACAATTTAACATTATCTATTTTCACTTGTAATCACTTGCATCAGTCAGTCTTATGCAATATTTATCAAAAAAAAACCCGCAATGTTTGTTTACCATAGCCTCTACATAGTCGCAAATAATTTTCGGAGATATCACATGAGACCTTTGCTTATAATTTTATTACTGAAATTGTTAGATGTGGAAAATTTTAATCTGTTCCTGAATATTAATTGGATTTTACGCGTATCAAAATGTTACTAAAAATCAGGACTTTTTGTATCATTACTCATTAAGTTCTTTGAATAAATGAATTATTAGTTAATATGAATCACAGCGGCAACAATAGCAGTGCTAAAAATATTAATAATCAGTGTCAAATTAAACTTTTCTTATTTTATTTAAAAAAAGAAATCGCTCTATGATCTAAGATGGGATCTTTTTAAAAATATTTAGATTTTTATTATTGTTTTGATTGTAAAATAATTTTATTTTCGTTCATGGTATGAAAAGAAGTTTGTTTTCTAAATATAATGATTGTCTATTGTAGATGTTGAATTAGAATAAACCAAATGTATTATATAAATATTCTTGGAATGATACATAATATTTTTATGCTGTAATTCTGCAGTTTAGATTTTCGAGCCAAGCTGGCAGCTTAATGGTTAATTATCTGGTTTTCAGTTCAATAATTCATGGAATCTCCTGGCACCTCGAAAATGGATATTTTATTAAATTTGTTTTGAATGTTGCCTCCGTTCGAATATGCTTTAATGTCAAAAACTGACCAGAGCTGCGAATTCGAGTTTTGGTTGAATTTATATCTAGTGCTTGTATGAAATTTTTTCTTATCTCTATGGCAAAATTCCTCAGCTAAAACAAGATACATTTAAAATTTTCTTGACTTTGATAATTGAAACGTGATAAAATTATCAATTGTTTTAAACGCATTTTGAGTAACTTTAACCATTTGAAAATAAACACTGATTTTTACTCATTCTGAAACATGAGCGTAAGATTTACTCTATATAGAGAGCTCTCTACAATTTTGTTTCCGCGAATGTTGATTATGTTGAGATATCTATTTCTCCCTGAGTTGAATGGTCTGTCTTCCTAAATTTCGTTCCACAGTTAGTGGGTTCGAGTTGGTTTTGGATGTGTCTATAGTAATTCGGAATACATTTTAAACTGTAAGGCCGAATCTAATTAACTCTCGTTTGCAGAAAAAGTGATCTCTCTTGAGCGGCAAATAGCCAAATCTTCCTAATACAACTAAATTATAACCTTATTAGCTTTAACTCAATCAAAAGAATACCATGATTTCTACTGACTTATCGTGTGTGTATTTGTGTTTCTATTTTCTCCATTAAGAGGGGGGGGGGGGAAGCCTACGCATAAATAAGCGCTTAACATATACTGTAGACATTTAAAAAACGTTTCTATGAAATTCATATTGAATTCAATCAATTAAATATAATTTTCTCAGAGAACATCAGTTATCTCAATACGCTCGTAAAAAAATTAAAGATAATTAAAAAAATTTTTTTTTCTTGCTTATATTCTTATACAGCAACTATAATTGTGGATTATTTCATAATTGATTGTTTTCGGAATTAAATTCTAATTAAAATGTATCGTGACATTGTCTCGGTTTTATTTTGAAGAAAGCTATTTCTCAACTTAACCTCTTCTGACCTTGTGGAACCCATGCCAACTAACTGGCATCTCTTATGTAAAAGAAATACAACCACAAATTCTTTACATCACACACTACGAAGGGTGGAATCTTCGTATTATTTTTAGCAAAAGTAAATATTTTCTCCTTTAAATATAGTATTTTATTGTCTATGGACGAGAGAGAAATGGGAAACTTGTTAAACAATGACGACAATATCATTCTATGATTTTAGATTATTAAGAGCCATTTTATGAATGTAAAATGTTTTTTTCTTACCAACGTTATTGGTGTACGTGTCATTTATATTTTGTTTTTCTTTCTGATAACCGCTCTGTCCCAAGTCACCTTTCTCAAATCAATCTTAATATTGTTTACTTATTGTTTGAAGTGTTCGCTCGGCGTATTTGTTACCGATAAAATAAACCGATTTACTTTGCAAGATAACTAAGTAACTTAGACATATTTTCTGATATGACAAGGACTGTTAAAGGGATGGGTGACATTTAAAAAGTAAAAAAATACTTTTTTATTGTATAATATTAAACTAAAATAAACTTAGTGATAAATTTAAAGTTGTAATATAACTTTAAATTTATTACTAAGTTTAATAAAGGTAATAAAGGTTATTATAATTTTTTTTTTAAGTAACAAAAGTGCTGGTTTTTGCCAATTTAAAATTCCTTTGTTCTAGAAATTAGAATTTTTTTTATTTTGCATTTTATTTTAATGTTATTATTTACTTATATACTAAAATATATACTAATAACATTATTAACAATTTTATTTTTGCATAAGTGCTTGTATTGTTAAAGACAGATTGTCTGTCATTAAATTATATTATGTAGTCATTAATGTGATTATTACTGTGATCGATTTTCTAATATTTTTCTTCGTACATCTTCCTAATTTTTTTTATAATCGTCACAATATTAACAGATTTCTTGGAATGATTATTTGTGCCATTGAACTATACAATCAATTTTAGTTCTTTTTACTATACCTTAAACAAATTTTCTCTTTAAAAATAATAAAGTGTTTTATAGCTTAAAATTTCTGAGTGTGGCGAGGTGAAACTGAAATACTCGTACTGTAACATGTTCGAAAGCTTCATTAAAACAATAGTATATCATGTTTTGCTTAACATGAAAGATTACATTTTTCATATTTGTAATTGAAATTTAATCGTATAAAGCATTTTTCTAGATTCATACCATATAAATATCATATTATATTATTTGATTTAATTTTAAAATATTTTAAACTTTTTTCATTTCATTTAACTTATGGATTGAAAACAATTTGGAACATAAAAAATTATTTAGTTTGATTTTTTAAATCAAAGTTGATGTTATGTGGACAAATTTCATATTTAATTTACTGTCAATCAAGTCGGGGTATGCATATATTTGTATATTGAATAATATCTTACTTTTTACAGGTAATTTCACTTATGATTTTTTTTTTTTTTTTTTTTTTTTTTTTTTTTTAACCTTTTAAAAAATTTTAAGCGTCATAAAAATTCAAAATTTACCTAAATTCATAAAGTATTTCCAGCTTTTCTACAAGTTATAGTTTCTACAAATTTATCACTTTGAGTTGACAGGAGAATGTTCTTTTAAATTGGCAATTTCTTTAAAAATTGATATTTTTAAATTTCTGTGGCTATTAGCCTGATGTTTTTAATGATTGCAATTTTTTCTTCAAGCATACATTTACGAATAATATTTATTAATAATATGTATAAAAAATATATATTTTTTTACAATATTCTCCAGGTATTTATTTTTTCAATATTTTATTCTTCAATTCAAGCAATAGCAATCAGACTAAACGTATATTATTTTTAGAATATTTACTTTTGAATTTTCAAGATAAATGATGTTGACCTCTTTTTTAGTAAAACAGATTTGAATTTATGCATGTAAACATAATTATTTTACACAGTCATGTAATAGAACGTGATGTATAATTACCGTTCCATTTAATTTAAAACTATCATCTATTGTTTTGGAAAACTTAGATTAAGATACATTAAGTTTCTTACAAAGTTTGATTTCACTTTTGAAATAGTATATCTTCAATTTTATTTTATTATTTTTTTTGATTATGAACTGATTTGTTTATTGCTGGTTAAAAGTACGTTGCATTTTGTAATATAATTTCAAAATATATGCTAAGAGCCAATGCCTAGTTCTTTTTAGTATTCAACACTGGAAGCTTGTTCGATGCATTTTAATTCTCTTTCATGAATTTCGAATTTGTACATGAGCAGTTAATTTTTTTCCAGACGAGTTGCGATGGTATTCAGTAGTTAAAATAACTTCTAATGCTGTAATTTCGCAAAGTGACTTCTTGAGAAACAAATTTCGTAAATACTTCAGGAATGTCTTTCGTGTCTCTCTACAGACGCTTCGTTGGTTTTTTTCCACAAGAGATTATAGAGTTTACTCACTTTTGATTACCAAACATTAGTTTTATACCATTCAATTAATTGCTTTTGGGATCAAATGGAATGTTTCAATTAATTAGAGAATTGATACCTTATTTGGTTGAAAAATCTTTTTAATGCATTTTGAATATTTTTTTCTTGTTCGAATATAATATTTTATTCTTAGAATTAAATTATGACTATTGAAAAATATTTTAATTTTCGAGTGAATGATTTTGAAAATTTTTGTTCACGAAATATAAGTTTTTATATTAAGTGTTTATATTAATATATCAAAACTTTAATAAACAATTTTGTCTTGATGAGGATAGTAAATGAGTGATATTTATGTACTTATAAAGATTCTTAAAATAATATAATTTTTTTTGTTCTTTTGGTTCTTATTTTTCATTTTTTTAAACCTCTTAGGTGACCTTTAAATTCTTTTAATTTTGAGGGGGAAAAATACGAGATTAAGATTAACACTAAGTTTAAAAATAATTATGACGATGAATCCTTGAATTTGAATTTTTTTTTTTTGTCGTGACTCGCATTGATGTGAGTTATAGCTGCATATTATAACTTCAGGGTCGTCTATAGACATTGACTGAAACGAATGGTTGAACACGAATCAAGGTTTCAAAATTTTAGCTGGAATCAATAAGGTGCTTGAATTTATGTGACTTTTTATTTTTGCAAATTTCCCTTGTGAATTATTTGCGCTTAAACGTAAGCAATATGTTTTCAAGATATTTTGCGATTAATTTTCATTAGTTTCCAAAATTAGAGGGATTTGTCGTCAGCTCGTTTGTACTTGCCAATTCACAAAAATTTAATTTTAATTCAAATCAAATCTATCAATTTTTATAGGTGTTTTGTTAAATATTATATGAACTTAAATATTGCATGTGTTTTTAACAATACCATTTTTGAGATTAGAATACTAGCTATTTCCAAAATTAAACCAATTTTAAATTTAATACATGGCCGGTGAAGTTAGTCAAAAAAATTAAAAAAAGATTTTTTCATATTGCCATAAAAATTAACCTCGCATATTTAAACTTAAAATCTTAACTCATTGCAACAGTGTTGCAAAATTTTAAGCAGATGGTATAATCTCCAAATCAGTTGTTAAACAATGCGTCTGTTACGAAATGTAGTTTTTTGCGTGATATGTGTCTATATCATTCAGTAAAGTTCCATCTACATATTTATTGCTGTATGTTATGTAATTGGAGCTGTAAAAGATTTGCCAATATTGTGGACATAAAAACTTATTGGATGATTGTCCGGAACCATATTTGTCAATTTGAAATTTACTTAATGTTTCTTTTAGTTCCAGTTAAATCACAGCTTTATTCTCTCGTACTGATTTATTTATTACAAATGTATGATTTAATTTATATTATTGATAACTTTTCTCATTAGTTCTTATTTTATATTTAAAAAAATAAAAGCTAAAGAAAAAATTTATATGTTGAAAATTATATTTCGTAAAAATCTTAGCGATTTTTTTGCGTCTATAATCACGTACACCTAATTCTGTCTTCAATTTCCTGTTAAAAATACTTTAACAATACTTATAATTTCAGTAATTTATTGAAAAAATATGAGTTTGTCATATATGTGGATTTAAAATAAACAGGATGCATTGAATCCAAGCCCTTTATATGTTAAAATTACAACATTTAGATTTTCTTTGATGTACTTGTTTACAAATACTAAGATTCACAACCAATTGTTGAATTGTTATGAAAATAATGTATGTATCTCTAATTTCCTTGCCTGAAAAGTGATATTTTTTAGTATGATTTTTATTTAACTTAATTTTTTCTTTAAAAAGTCACTTTTTTTGAATAAAGAATTAAAGAATTGTTTTAGCGTACTTCCATTTCCTATAAAATAAATGTCTTAATGCTTTTTCAATTAAAATTTTGTTCTCGAATTCATTTGCATACCCAATATTTTATATCAAGTTGCAAAGTTTAGGTGTCGAATTGTTTTCTATGAATACATATTTTATTGCCAACATTAGTTTTTAAGCTTTAATTGCTGTTTCTACAGTAGTTTGTGTTTCAATTTGAATAACAACTTGAGTTTAAGGATTAGTATTTTCTCTGGTCTTTAGTTCAACAATCGTGTGTTACGATTCTCCACTTCAGAAGCGTTAAGGAATATATAAACTAAAAAAAAGTTTTTGTTGATTTAATTCTTGTACGCAAAAAGTGACCATTATGTGTGATAAAACAAATCAAACTAAAACTGTTTAATATTTTTCTTTTCCATCTTGCCATGCTTATTCATGTATTTAATTCCTCTTTAGCTCATTTATCACACCAATACTCATTTTGCAATTATGATCTAATACTATTAGAATTGAACATCACCATTTATCATTTTAATTTATCAATTTATATATATTTTGTTTTAATCTGTTATGCAAAATAGCCTATTCACCCGGCTTTCAGCTTAACGATCAGAATTATTCTCTGAAGATAGAAAATTTATTTTCTTTGAGAAAAGAATAAATGGTGAAATCATCATCATAAAAAAACTTTTCGTGAAAGTTTTAAGAATTTTTTTATTTTACAGTTGTATTCCAGGTCAGCAGGAATCAGCGATTTCTTTGTTACAAAAACACTAGACGATTTCTCTTCGAAATGCTGCAAGTTCCTTGTATTTTATGACTGTGTGATGACGGCCGAGGTTAACACCAAAAGGTCAAAACCGGTGAGAAAGGAAAACCTTTTTATCTCTCTCAAAATAAAAAAAGGAAAAGAATGAAAATGCGCCGCGCACAATACACGCAAACTGGTGCACACTTTTCTTTGTTACGCAAGAGCTCCAAGCGTCGGCGTTTTACCGGAACTTCCAGTTGGTTCAGA
Source organism: Latrodectus geometricus (assembly GCA_026290005.1). Taxonomy (NCBI): domain Eukaryota; kingdom Metazoa; phylum Arthropoda; class Arachnida; order Araneae; family Theridiidae; genus Latrodectus; species Latrodectus geometricus. The sequence goes on along the minus strand of JAPDSC010009200.1, from coordinate 381,141 downwards.
AGGTCTCTTGTCTTTTCTAACCGTCCGTGCGTGGAAATAAAGTTCGTTTTTTTTACTTCTTTTACCTGACTTGTGCTTTGGCTTTTAGTAGGTCGCAACGCCCTTACATTGCATTGTTCGTTCCGATTTAAAATGAGTTAAAAATTAAATTAATTGCTGAATTAGATAATTAAGAGAGTGATTGTTTTTTAAATAAAATTGTAAATCAGAAAAACACATCTAAAATGTTTGTATATGTTAAAAACAGTATTCAATGAGAACATGGTTAATCATTTAAATACGAAATCTTTCAGAATAATAAAAAAAACGGTATAAGTTATTAAATTAAAATTTAAAAAAATTATGGAAAAATTTTGAGAAAACGTGAATAAAAAAGATGGCTGTTCTAATCAGTGAAATAGACATCAAATCGTTTCCTATTCATTTTTGTATAGAATTCGAAGAATAAATACTCAAACGTGTTTCCAATATACTCAAAGTAATGAAAAAGAAATTTGAAAAAATTAAATTACCAAGAGAGAATGAAAACGAATTTATATAGTACAATTGATCATAAATAGCAGCGTAAAATTTTTTTTAACTTAATGATATATATTTCAGGGAGAATGATAGTAATTGATAAATAAATATTAATAATAGACAACATAAATATAAAAAGCAGTTCAAAAGCATCTGAAAAAAAAGTATAAAATTTAACTCACTTTGAGATGCTGAGAAAATTGTTAAAGAACCTGGTAAGAAATTTCATTTGAAAAATTCAATTTATCTCTTAAACGAACGAATAATAAAACAGATGAATGTTTCCAAAGAAAATCGTCTATTTCTATTTATTGAAAACTTCCTTCTAATTTAATTTATTGTTATATATATGTAATATGAAGCAAATAATTTAAATATAATTAAATTTATTGTGGAAGATACCACGTATTCGAAATTTCTAAAAGTTTATTATTGCTATTTTTTTTATTAAAATGTTTGTTTTGTGAGTGAAAAAGGTCATCATAAGGGTTACATGATAAAAAAAAGATTATTTCAATTACAAGAATTGAAATGTGTTTTTTAATAATACTAAGCACATTTACACACGTTAAGTTAACTGCTAAGCTTTAAATTCGAGTACTGGAGATCTTTTTCAAAAAGAATAACATTACGTGGGCAATATTTTATCTGTGGTTAACTGCATTTTACTTATTTTTGAATTTGTATTGAATGAAACTTGGTTTTCATTTGCTGCTGAATTCGTGCGAGTGTATCTTTGGTGTCCCGATCGATTTTGGTTGAGACTCCTGGGAATTCGTTTTCTCCGCTGAAAGCTAGTGGCAGATATCCTGCTGATTCTGACCTTCTTCTTCAAAAGGTGAAGTCAGTGACTGCAGCTGGTGTTCCCCTTCCACCCCCTCTGCGATATTATTTTTTGATTATTTCCATCGCCCTATATAGAATTCCTTCTGTATAGTGGCTCTGAATTTGAACTTAGATCAATAAATGTCGCATATTTTAGGAATGCGTATAATTTCTTTTTAATTTTTGCTTCATGTTTAGCTGAAAAGTTATCAGTTAATTTTTATTTTTAATTTCTTATTAAGAATGATTTTATGAATGCATTAATGTAATGAAATTTTTAATAATATTTAAAGGAGTACATTTAATGTATCATTAGTCTCTTTAAATTTAACAAGACTAAGAAAAAAAAATTCAAACTAAACAGCATATTTAATTGTTTAAGAATGGTTACAATTTCATCGCCATTTTTTAAATAGAATTTTTTATTGAGGTTATTAAATAAGGAAATAACTATGTGAAAAGATTTTGCTTTGTAGAAAATTTTACCTTCACGTTTTTTTTTTTTTTTTTTTTTTTTTTAAATATTATTATTTGTTTTGACGAAAAGCCTTCGTTTTTTTTAAAATAAAAATATTTATTGTTTGTTATTTTTTTAATTTGACTGTTTATTTTTTAAATAAAGTAAACTTACTTGGAGAGTTTTATTAAGATCACTGTATGTTCGATTTTTTTTTTTTTTTTAATAAATAGGATACAGAATACTTCTCAAAATAATATTTTACTCTTGAACTATAATGAAATGTGCAAACATGTGTTTTATCTTTCTCTCACCTGGATCAGTCTGCATTTTTTCTATCATGGTTGCCGATGACAACTTAAAAGGGGTTTCAAGAAAATGAAATAGTTATTTACGATCTTTTCCTTTCAGCTCTTTGAAACGATAAAAATAAAACATGAAAATAGTTCCCGAATTTTAAAAATATCTGTATCGACTTTGTTACTCTAATGCTTAAAGAACAATATGATGAGTTAAATTGTAAAACTAATTTGCGTAAATTAAAATATGTAAGTTCTGTGATTTTGGTGTTTGAAATCTCTAAATATTTCTACTCCATTTCATTTTAGTGTGCATATTTTATTTTACTAAGAACGGATTTGTTAAGAATCTTCTTTCGATGGTGCCTTGCTTGAAGTTCAACATAAATGTTAAATCGGAATCTTATTTTCAGATGAAATGTAGAATTTGAAAAACAAAAGTTATACATTTATGCTAATTAAAAATAAACTTCAATTTAAAAAAAGGGAAAGTGTAATAAATATTTATTCCAGTAACATAGAAATATACCATTTATTTTATTTCTGCAATCTAAGAGTTTTAATGTTTGGTGTATATATATATATAATATATATATTTTTTACACACATTCGCTTTGTTTATAATAAAATTAATTATTTACATATGAAGACATATCAAAAAATAAATACAATTTCATTTTGCGTGTCACTGTAGAGACTGGAAATTTTGAATAAAACAAATTATATTTGATTTATCTCTGTATCAAGTTTATCCTTAGCATATATCGAAGGCTGCCATAAAAATCGCAAAATTAATATTCATTGTTGATGAAAATTGGAATGTTTTTAAATAAATCTTTATTATTTAAAAACATTCTATTTGTTCCAGATTTTTACTGAAGCGTGTAAAATGAACAATTATTAGGTAATTCAGATTTCAGCCTTTGTATTTTTATATTGTGAATATATCGACCCTGAATTTGTAAACTGGACTATTATATAATGAATCAAGTGTTAACTTTCTTTAATAATCATAGAATAAATGATAATTGTTTTATGTTTGCCGGAAGATCGTTCCTTTTGTCCAATCACAACATGAATTTTTATTATTGATCAAATTATATAACGATTATAAAAATTCGATCTGAGGCGTCTAAACTTTTGTATATCCGAGTTTAATTTTTCAGGTTTTCAAGTTAAAGCTTAATCGTTTCTCCTTTTATTTATTTATGTTTTTTCCCTTCATCGTCAATTTAAAGTGAAGGCAATTTCATTAAGCTAAATGATAAAATGCATTCAAATATAGTTAATGATTTTTAACTCTACTCAAAACTTTCTTAATAACTTTTTTTTTTAAATAAAATTTTTTTTCAAATATTTAATATTGCATTTATATTTACAATACACTTATTTTAAAATAAATTTCCAATAAATATATTTTATTCAGAGCTTGCTTTTTTGTACTTTTTAATAATTAACAATTTGAATCTATGTTATTGTTTCAATTAAAAATTATAAAATCCTCAGTAGCTTATAATATTTCAATGTAACTATATTTGCATAATTAATCTTTAATGATTCAATTAAATGTTTACCCATGATAATAAATATGCTTATTAATTAAATAAGAATAAGATTTCTAAATCAAAATTTTGGTAAAAATTTGGTTAATTAAATTTTAGTTTCTTTAATTTTGTATATTACAAATAAATTTTGTATATTACATATAAATTTTGTATTTTGTATATTACAAAAAATAAATGATTTAAATTAATTGATAATATTCCTGATGTGATTAGTTGATCAATTAGAATTGCTGTTAAATTTTAAATAGTTTTAGTTGTAGTAATTTTTTGTAAAGAATAATTCTTTAAGCTGATAAAATAATTTTATGTATTGTTGGATTTAGTGTATGTGTGTTTTATATTAAAATTGTTTCATTTTACTCATTTTTTCAAAAAATATATCAAATTTTTACCAAAATTTTGGTTTAGAAGTCTTATTCTTATTTAATGAGCATATTTATATCAGCCTGTTATTTGTATTTTTATATATTTGTAAAGGGGACTAATATGATTAATTATATATAAATAAATTTAGAGATACAAAAATATTTTGGTAATATATATATATATATATATATATATATATATATATGTGTGTGTGTGTGTGTGTGTGTTATATTGTTTCCTCTTGCATTTTAATAGTATTGGTGACACAATTATGAGCTCTCTGGTCTTCAGATCTTGTATTTTAGTCCCATCTTACATAATTTGTATGTGTTTTTAAAAACCTTAGAAAAAAATTTAAGTTTTGGGTGAATATAATAGCAAAATCATATATTTGAAATTCTGCAAAAGTCGTTGACTTTTATGAGTTGCTTAAAAAAGTCAATTTGTAAAATTTTTATTATAAATTTTAAGTTCATTGAAGTACCTATATTTAATTATTTAACTACATTTTGTGGTCTACTGGTCATCTAAAATATTAATTTTGTCTGTCAATCATGTGACTACTGAAAATTTATATTTTAATTTAAAGCTGCAAACAGTTGGCCAAGTTTTTTCTTTGGAAGTTAATAATCCTATAAATTGCAAGTATAAACCATGAATTTTATATTGTAAATCATCCCTTAAATGGTGAGGTCTTCTGATCTTTTAATTTTTGATTTAAGAATAGATTGCAAAATTTTCCTTGTACTCATGAAATTTATTTTAAAATTCTTTACCATTTATCTCTTATGAACATGGCATAAGGAAGGAATTTTAAATAAATTAATTTTCAAATTTAACAATTAAGAGAAAATTAATCAATAAAAATGAGTGTTATAAAAAGTGACAACTATTTGAATAATGCAATATTGAATCATTTATGCTTTTCAAATTTTCTCCAGTTAATTCAAAAAATATTTAATTTGCTATTATTGATTAATGGGACAAAAACATATCCCTAATTAAAAATTTTTTGAGGGGGGGGGTGTTTTGCTGAAATCCTCTTAGGACTAATATCAATTAAAAAGGGAATTATACCAAAAAGGGGGAAAATATGTTGCATAATCATTTTCATGTGATTTAATTGATTGTTAATTAACAATAATAATGAATCACTAAATACATTCCATTATATAATAGTGCAAACATATCATTATGAAATCAGGCAGCCGTTTTTGCATTATCTATTTTATATTAAATAAAAATAATGCAAGCTTTAAAGTAAATAGTAGGAATATTCGTTATGATGCTGAAATTAAGGAAAAATATTTTTTATCAGTATTTTATTTTTGCAAGTAAATGTACAATGATGGTCATTCAACCATTAGGTATATTTTCATAGTTTATATTGTTTATTATATTGAAATAAATTTAGTGCAAATATCAAAACTTTTTTATCTATAAAAAGTGGTTCTACTGAATTTAAATTAAAGAATTGATAATCATTCCATTCCTAAATTTAAAATAAAAATGTTTTTTTGGTTAATATTTCTTATCTTTTAGGTAGAATAATCTTAAAATGTCCTATGAACTTAAAATATACTATGTCTAATGCAATCACAGTATCACATGGTATTATGCTAATAATAAATTACATCACTTTCAAAAAAGTTTTAACCATACTTTGAAAAATTTCATTGCATTCTTGAAAAAATGTTCAATTTTTTACAAACCTTTCCTTGTGTAGGGATGTTTATCATAATTTAAAATTCCACTTTAGTTTAAGGTTGGCATTAAGTCATAGATTGACCATATATGAAGTAGCGCTCATATTCAGATAAAGACTAGAGTGACAAATCGTACAAAAGTTCTTATAATTCAACTTTCCTGCATTTTTTAAAATTTATTGTTTAAAATATTTTTAGATTTAAAGTTAATTATCTTTTATGAATTTTAGATGGTTTGGACAAGAAAGGGAATACAATGTACTCGTCATGAATCTTCTGGGTCCAAGTTTAGAGGACTTGTTCAATTTTTGTTCGAGGAGATTTACAATGAAAACTGTTTTAATGCTAGCAGATCAGGTAAGATATTTACTTCAGTAATATAACATGCAATAGCTTTGTTTTCTGAAACAGTTTTTAATATTTCTCTTTACAGATGATCAGCAGGATTGAATATGTTCACAATAAAAACTTCATACATAGGGATATCAAACCAGATAATTTCCTGATGGGTATAGGATCCCAATGCAATAAGGTAAGTATTGAATTCATAAAATTTTGTGTTATAAAACTTTTTAATCAATCCTATCTAATGTATGACTCTGAATTCTCTGTTGATATTTTTTCTGTTTCTTGATTGTCTAAGGATATCGAATTTTTTACTTCTATATAATTTTTTATAATTGAAAGTTATATATGTGAAAAGAAATTTTCAGTGTAGGAAAAATCATTGATTAATTTTTGTTTATTTTATTGAAATAAATTTAGTGCAAATATCAAAATTTGTTAGTGAAACAAGATTTCAGCAAAAGGAAAAGAAAAATTGTTTCTGTGCCCTTTTAATGTAAATAAAAAAATATTCATTTTTAATTCTGATGTGTCAACATATTAATTTAGTTACTTAGGATGCATATTTAATTGTAGTGGCAAAAATATATATTAAATTATAGCTATATGCCTAGCCGAATATTTCAAGATAATTTCAGATAAATCATGTCCCAATTATATTTCAATTATTAAACAAAAAATATGCTATTTTGAGTTGATTTATTAAATGCTATGTTATCCATAATGGAACAAGTTGTAAACATAAAATAGTAAGCCTGATATGGAAAGAAAAATAATTTTACGAATATAACTGTCAAAAAAAGTAACCAATATTGTAGAAAACAAAGCTTTATATTTACAGCTGTTAAAGATCGTTAAGGGCAGGGGAATTGTGCAAGAAAGCGAATTTTATATTTTATTTTCTTCTAGTTTATCCAATAGAAAAGCTATTTTTCTATGATTAAAAATTTTTTTAAATGAAATATCTTTCTATTTTCTCTTATTCAAAAGCAAAATATAGTTGTATTTGTTTCAATATTTCATTTAAATGTCATTTGTCGTTTAACTTATCAAATCAGTTTGTTTTTTTCCCTTTAAAATAGTCTTGTGTAATGCCTGGACGTTTTTATTTTCTGGTATTTTAGCATAAGGCTATTTGTTTTTTCATACATTATTATGAAGATAAATATAATAATGGATATGTTGCCAAAATTAACTTATAATCCCTATGATTAAAATTTTAAAAAAAATCATTGAAAAACAAGTTTAATGTGAGTGATTTATTTAAAATGCTGGATAAATATTTTACAATCCTTGTATTGAATTATAAGTTATTGATTCCATTCTTTTCCATTTTGTATCTTCTGTTGCATAATTTTCAGAATATTACTAGTATCTCCAAAGTTAATTCTTTTAAAAAACCCAGAAGTAAACTGTATCCACCCTTAATTATTAACAACTTTAAACAGATTCAGAAAATATGAAAATTTTAAAACATGTACTATTTACGAATAGATGAAATCATATTGTTACCAAAAAAAAAAAAAAAAAAAATCATTAACTTTGTTATTTTTTGAAGTATTCAATTTTGATTTTTTACGAAAATTTAAATTAAAGTCATGTTTAAGAAAATTTTATAGAAATCCCCTGAAGTCTAGAACATTCATTTGAGCTCTTTTATTTTTAAAAATGTTTCTATTTATATTGTTTCATTTTAGTTTATGCTTAATTCTATTTTATATTGTTATCAAAGTTTTTTTACTTATTATTATTTTTAGGTCTTCTTGATTGATTTTGGATTAGCTAAAAAATACAGAGATAATAGAACTCGCCAACACATTCCATACCGTGAAGACAAAAACTTAACTGGGACTGCTAGATATGCTAGTATAAATGCCCACTTAGGCATTGAGCAAAGGTAAACAAAATATTTGAATTATCTATAAAATTTTATACATTTTTTGTGCCATTTTGATTTGTTATGAATATTTCTTTCATTGCAACATTAAGATATCTTAATTTCTCCATTGATAAATTTATACTGTATTTAAAACTTATAAATAGCAAAATTTTTTTACTACTTAGATTTATGTTCTGTTTAACTTGATCAATTTTTATTCATAATTTGTTCACAGTTAAATTTGTTATCAAGTTTTTATGTCACAGGTTTAAAAGACAAATAACAAATCAGTAAAATCATATAGTATCCACCATCTTATATATATGTATAATATAAATTATAACCTTTTTTTGTTTAAAAGGAATATAGTGTGTATTTAAATATATCTTGCAAATCATTGAATTAATTTATTTTATATATTTTTGCTCAAAGTTTTTAGATTAGATTATTTACTTTTTCAATCAAATATTTTTTAAATCCTATATTAAGGTCAAAACAAATTAAACTGGCCTTTTTTCTATTATAGAGCTAATATATATATTATTTTGTATAATAATTATTTGCCATATGTTAATTTTTTCAGAATCTCATTAATAAAGTGTTATAGTTAGGAAACTCTAATTTTGCTATTATTTTATAAGAGTATTTTAAAACTTAAAATATGTTACTTTGTTTTTAAAATTGTAAGTTATAAGGAAATCAACTTAAACTTAGTCATAATATTAATTTTTATGAATAATTCCATGTTAATTGCTATAAATTTTAACTTGTTTTTCTGCCAATATTGATTTTCATTTCTTGACTAATGATGAAAGAAACAAATTCCCACAATTTTGAATCATTCATTGATTAGGAAGAAAATTCTCTGACATTTTATGACAATATAGATTGCATTTTTGTTTTAAAATTTTTTCTTGTGGCAATAACATGTGGTGCTGTATTGCTGCTTTATAAAGAAATCCTAAGAATAATATATTTAAAATGTTATTTTTCATATGTAGGTTTTGAAATTTTGTAACTGCTTATACTTTTCAAATATATGAGATTCATTTTATAAAATTGATGTAAAAAAATTTCAAAGCTTCTTTTTGTTTGTTTGTTCAGTATGTTTAACAGAACGATATTTAATAAAGGGTACTAAAATTTCTTTTAAATTTACGTTTACATTATTTTTATAATTTACATGTTATTTTAATTAATAAAAATTAAAAGATTTTGAGAAAGTATTCAAAAGTTTATTTAACAGACACATTAAAAATTAATTTATGAATGTTGCTCTAAGATAATGTTGAACTACATTAAAACATGTTATCCTTTGTGAAACCTGGAAAATTTTGTATTAATAAGAAATCAAAATTGAAATTTTTAGTTAGTTGAATATTAAAAGACAATAAAAGTTGTCATAATTATATTTTGGAATGAAAATTACTTTTAATATAATTTTTTAAGAAAAAATTGTGAAGAAAATATCATGATATTTAAATATAGTTTATTGAAACATTAACTAAATTGATTGTTATAAAAATGAGAAAAATTTAATGTTTTACTCTATTATAATTTTGATTTATTTATATCTTTAGTCGGCGAGATGATATGGAGTCCTTAGGGTATGTCCTAATGTATTTTAATCGGGGTAGTTTACCCTGGCAAGGCCTGAAAGCGGCTACCAAAAAACAAAAATATGAGAAAATTAGCGAAAAGAAAATGTCTACCAATGTTGAAGTTTTATGTAAGGTAAATATTTTAAAGAATTAACTTATGTTCATGGAAATTTTTTTCCATAATGGTTTATACTTCTCTCTCTCTCTTTTTTTTTTTTTTCTCAATTTACTTTTTATTAAGAGGATTATCTTGATATATATATATTTTTATGCTTACAGTGTGAAAACGATTATGTTAATTTTTATACTAACTGTTCATTGAGGATGCATGTATTTTTTTTAACTCATTATTAATATTAATTTAATAAATAAATGAACTATTTAATGATTGGCAGATTACTTGATATCTAGTAAAGGAAAATCTAACAACTTTGGTTTCTGAAGGAGTCTCCATTGATAGTGAAACATATTCATGTGTCCTCCCAGACAACTGCCTTGAATGGCATACATACCGAAAATAGAAATATAACAAATTTCTTATTGTTCAACATAAGATTTCTCTTTGAAGAGTTGATTGTATCGTTCCACATAATTGAATATTATATTCCATCAAAATAATATATTCTGTAAGTTCTTTCAGAACTATATACAAGTGATTATCAAAATAATGGAAATATCCTAGATTTATAAGGAATTTTTTTATGAATATAATATAGGATCATCTTTGGCATGCAATGGAGTTTGAAATTACTAGGGAATTGAAACTTTAAGCTGTTAGTCCTAGTTTAATTAGCCCTCGAGTGCAGAAAATGACATTTGAGCTACAAAATTACCAACCAAGGTATTGAATCATATCTGAATTATGATTAAAAGAATTTTGTAATTTCAAGGAGATATTACAAAACTTCAGGGGGAGGGGTTACCTATGAAAGATTGATTCTAGTTTGGAAGCTTTGAAATAGACCATAATTATTTTATCATATTGATGTCATGGAACTGCAGGTCAAGGTAGCTATACTTCCTGCACATGTTCAGTCAAACTATGATTGAACAATTACTGCTGTATAAATAGAGCATATTTATTATCCTCGAAAATACTGGTAACAAATTTAATGCATTATAGGATGGATCTGGTCACTAATAATTTTCTAAATTTCACATTAGTGGAATTCCCTTTTATGGTTTCAACAAACACTGTTGCACTTAATAGGACAGGTGTATTTTGATATTTAAAAATTGAAAGAAGCAGTTAGGATTGTACACCGTGAAAAAAAAACACGTACTTGTTCTTTTAAGAAGGATTTGCGAAATATGATTTTCTGACCGTATAATTGTCTTTCACTTTATCAGTCATTTAGATATTATGATTGTGTGATGTTTGGTATTAAAGCAGCAAATGCCTTAATTGCTGCTTTGTTCTAAATGATCTGTTTATTTAAAAAAAACATGTTTATAACTATTGACACACTTTAAAATCCAGATGCTAATTGAGCCCAGCAGTCAATTTGGTTAAAATTGTTTTCTTTTTAGATATTGTAATCTGCTTTAACATCTTTTGGTCTTTGTTTGACTTCTTCCATCCACTTTCCACTACATACAGGAATATTGGATGGAAGGAAAACTATAAAGTTTAGCTTTGCTTTGCTGGTCCAGTTACAGTGTGTTTGCTGCCATGATTAAGATGCTCTATTTCTGGAAGCTGTTAAAGACTAGATTATTTCTTACATTTATTACCTATTTTTTGATTTTTACTATTTTGCCTCTTTGCAAGTGTATAAAATCTGATATTTTATGTTTTTGGAAAAAATCATATGCAACTTTAAAATTACGTATTTCTGATATATATTTATGTTATAAAGAAAAATAGCTATATTTTTAACACTTAGAAGAATATTCTAAAATGTTAACTTTCATTCTTAGTGTTTCCCTTATTTTATGAAACAATTGTATATTCTATATCCATACATGTTACTAAACTGACAGCTGAATGGTTAGCTCTCTGCCTTTCGAGTCAACAGTTTGAGAATTCAATACTTGCCCTGGGCTTAGATGTTTGTAGTGGTTAAGAATTAATTTTAGACATTAGACACTGGTCTAATAAGCATTAATACACAAATTATAACTTTGGTGACTAATAAAGCAGTTAAAATCATTATTTTTTACAAAAATTTAATTTGCATATTTAACTGTTAGTTGAAAATTTAGAAATTTCCAAAATATGAAAATGCCATTAAAAAGCTGCTTAAAAATATTATATTTGATGTGAATTATCCTATCCAAGTTATCTGAATTAATTTTTTGAATTCTATTATTTCATTATAAATTAACATTCTTTTAATAAGTTTATAACTACTGTATGTGCTTTTTTGTTAATAAATGTAAACTTACTAAAACTCTGACTTTATTATATTTGAACATCTATATACTTGTCATAGCCTTCTGTACGAAGAATATTAATAGAATTGAATTGTACAAGCATGGTTCTTATGAAAACGGAGACTTTTGTTTTATAACACACACACATTGCTTTTTATATTATCTCATATAAAAGCTATGAGGTGTAAAGCATAGTTTTTATGTATGTTGAAAAAGTATTTTCACTAAAAATGAGACAAAGTTAACATTCTGTATGTAGCACAAAAGAAACATAATTTAAAAGAACAGAGATCAATGAGTTATCCGTTCAATACTCATCTTATCCTCCTTGATACTGTTGTCTTTAGTATTTGTTAAGATAATCTCATATTTTTGCTTGGAAGATTTTTAAGTGTTTTCCAAAATATATTCTGGCACAACTTGTCCATTCTTGGACCTTGTGCCACAAAATCCAACCAACCAACCAGAATATATTCTAAATTTCTTATGTCTATTGTAAAAATTTTAGTAATTATCCATTTATTTTTAAGAAATGCAGATTTTTGTTAGTCTCAAGAAATCAACTTTGTACTCTACATTATTAGCAAAGTGATGAATTTATAATATAGTTACTTTAGTGTTATTAATGCATTGCAGTAACTCTTTTTATTCTAAGAAATTTTATTATCTGTAAGATTATTTTTTTCATCCTAAAAGTAATTAAATAATTTTTTTTATTTAGTCATTTCCAGCAGAATTTTCAATGTATCTTAACTATTGCCGAGGACTCCGCTTTGAAGAAGCTCCTGACTATATGTATCTGCGGCAACTATTTAGAATCTTGTTTAGAACCCTCAACCATCAATTTGATTATACCTTTGATTGGACCATGTTAAAACAAAAAGCAGCACAATCTGCAGCTGCTGCTGGTGCTACTTCTCAAGTTGTCACTACTACAGGTAAGGAACTCTTATTAATTCTGTTTTGTAGTGCTTTAATTATTTTACCTTCTTTTAATTTCTGATATAATTTATTGATAAAAGTTCTGTATAAAATTCCAGAAAATAGTAAGGAATCTATTGAATATTTATAAAAGCTAACAATTTCTTCAATGCTAGTAATAAAATCCTAAATTTTTGTTCATTACAATTTATGAAACAATTCACTTAAACTGGAATCAGTAAAATTAATTATTTCCTTTAAAGATATAATTATTAAATATAAATTTAAAAATAATTATAATACACAAAGTGTTTTTTGAAATTTTTGTTTATGGCTATATGTGGAACATAGCAGAAAGAATTTTAGTTTTTTTACACTTCTAAACCTAACTTAAAAAAATAAATAAATAAATAAATAATAATAATAATAATGCAAAAATTTTTATTTTATTTATTTATTTATTTTTTTGACATAATAATTTTTGGTGTTATTTTACTTAAGCATGTACATTCAAAATAGCTTTCAATAGTGATTCCCATTTATGTTAAAATTTATAAAAAAGATGTTTTCTTTGGAAAATTATTTTTGACAATGCTTTTCAAATACCTTGAAACTAGTTATTAAAAAATATTTCTGTTTTTTTAAATTAATGACTAAGGTTATTTACAATAAGAAGTAATAGAATTTTAAGTGAAGATTGGGTTAAGAAAATATCAGAGCAAAGAAGTGCAAAACTCTGCATTGTGATCTGCAAACATAGCAACTTTCAAAAATTTTCTCTATCAAAATCAATGAATTTTTGCTTTTTTTTCCTATATATATATATATATATATATATATAGAACTATTTCATCTTTGTTATTGATAGGCTCACTTGATATTTGTCATTTCCTATTAAATAACACTTTCTTGCCATAATAATTAAAGTTTGAACTTTTCCTAAATAAGAAAGGAAGTATACATAATACACTTGAAAAATGTCTTCAATTGTTATAGAATTGATAAAACCATAAAAAGCTTCACAACAGCAAAAAATTTAAAAGCGTTTGGAAAATTTAGAAATCTGAGTTTTACATTATATATAGAATGCTAGAAGCAGCTTCTATTTTTTGACATTACACTTTTCCTTCTAATAGTGGAATAAAATTTCAAAATCAAATTGAAGCCTAAAAAATTATCCACATTTTACCAGTTGTAATACCAATATTAGTTTGTTCAGTCAGTGCTAGTGCATTTGCAACAAATAAACTCATAGTTATTTTCTAAGTCTAAATAAATGAAAGTTTTAATAAAAAACAATTTTATTTTATTAATGTTAAAATGCTATTTAATAATTTTTTATTTACTATACACAAAAGTTTTTGCTTACTACTATTAATATATATATATATATATATATATATATATATAATTTGTTGATTACTAAGTATTGTTTATATGCATATTTTGTAAATCCTAAATTTCTGCTATTTCATTAAGATAAAAAAAATCAAATTGATATATTATAACTTAAAAATGTTTCACAGCATTATAAAGACATCCAATTATATTTTAAATCTAATGTTGATAGTAAAAATTGTATATACATCAATAACACTAAAAACATTGATAAATTCTTATTATATGATCAAATATTTTGCAAGCTTTTAAAATTTCAAATAACCATTTTTTTTAATTTAGAAGAATTAATGTCAAAATTGGAAAGAATATTATGTGTGATTTCTAAAACTGATAATTGCAACTGTAATTAAAATAATGAAATTTGCTGTTTTGTATTTAAATACCAATACATTTTAACATTAAGTTTAAATTACAATTATATATTTATTAAAGTACTAATGCATTTAGTTACTTGATGTTCTAATTAATATTTTCATTTAATAAATGTATAGATTTATGTGTACCAAGTGAAATGAAACAATAATATACAATTTAAATCATATGTATTATAATAATTTTTGATTTTAAAAATATTCTGGTGAAATAATCACATTTATCAGTCTGGTATACTTATGAGTTGTATAATTTTTAAAATTGTACATTTGCATTTGTATTCATTTTTGTATTTTATTTTTTAGCTGTTCGTTAACTAGGTGTCCTTCCCAGACCAAGTGCTGGGAGTTAGGAACAACCTTAACAACTGCAGCATTGAAATAAATAGCTCTTATGATCCATATATATTGTCATTTCACATTTGAAGAGAGGTGGCGGTCAAGACAAAAAAATTCATGATAACCTTGCTGTGAATTTTGTCCTCAATTTCTGATTCATAGAACAGGGTAAAAAGAAAATCAATGCAAGGAATCTGGATAAAATCATTACATGGGGAGCATTGTCAAGACTCTTTGTTGTGTTAATTCCTCATCAATTTGCATGTAAAAAATATTAAAGTGAGTTGTGAGCATTGTATCTTTCTATCTATTCTTTTTGTGTATCAAAATGTCATCCTTCATCAAAATCTTGCATATAAATAAACATTAGATAATGATATGAAGAAACAAAAGATATTCATTTCCCATCACTATTTTTAAAATGAATGTCAACTAATGCTGTCATACTTTATTCTATCATGTAATGTGAGAATAAACTTCATATTTCTGATTTTGTGTACAAATAAAAGTAGAATGCCATGTTAAAAACATTGTGTAACACAGTAGACTTTTAGAAAACTTCAAATTGAATTGTGTTGGTTATCATCATAATTTGTTCTTTTAATAAATTTAACCTACTTGGAAATGTTTTGTATTTCCTTTCTGTACAAAATAATGGTAAATTCAACTATATTTGTGTATTATCGGCTTTTTCGATTCTATGTATCTTTAGCAGTGGTCTTAGTCATTTATTTCATGTATTTTCTCTGAAAATGTATTGTCCAAGAAGCTCGTCCCTCAACTATTACTGTACAACTGCCACACATATTTACCCAGCTCAAGGGATTAATGACATTTGTATGTAAAAAGTTCAAATTATTACTGACTGTATAGTTAGTTCTTATTTTTGCTTACTGCTGCCTTGTTACTTACTGCATTACTAGAATGAGAATTGTGGATAATTTTTTCTTGTGTAGTGGTTGCTGATGAACTGAAGTTAATTTAATGTATTATAAATATTGTGTGGTAGCAGTGTATAAAATCTATTTTTACGTTTTTCCCCCTTGAGTCACTGAAAAAATGCTTTTTAAAGCTGTAAAAAATGTTTTCTTTTTTGAATCAATAAAAGAATTTTCTGATTCATTGTATGTTTGTGCTTTTACAATTTGTTTTAAAAATTTACATGTTACAGAATTGCATAGTTTCATGAGTTAGTATTGGGATATTATATTGTATTACTAAAATATTGTTCTAAATGCTTAAATGAATGTTATAAGAAATAAAAATTACTGTAATATTTTTCAGTTCATGCATTGAGATCAATCCAACATTTCTGTTACAAAATTCCTTAAAATTATCATAATTTTTCACTTTATTTTTTTAAATTTCCAAAGAAATGAAAATATTTAATATGTTTAAAGGCTCCACAGAAAATATATGCAAAATTGAGAAATGATGTTTTTTTTTTAAGAATTAATCAATTATAGTGTAAATTATTATCAGCAAGAAAAATGTTTGCAGAAAAGTGAACATTGCTGTATTTTATAGAATGAAACATTTTAAGTATCACATGCTGAGTAATTTTTGTAAAATGTGAGGTTTATTTATTTATTCTTATTTTCTAATCCATCTAAAATTATAACAGAATGTGACTGTTTTGAAAAACTCTACAGTTTCATTATACTTGGATTAAAAAAAAGTAGATATATATACCTATGATTTTAAAATTGAAGGCTTCAATCTGTTATTGATAAATTAATTATTTTAATTTGTAAAATAAACAAATTATTGTTAGCTATAGAAAGTAATTAGTTTGCTTTAGCTTTTGATCGTGTCTGGCATGAAGGTCTATTACTAAAGGTAATAAATTTAAATATAAACTCAGACATCATTTTACTTCTTCATTCTTATTTACATAATAGATACTTTCAAGTCACCCAAAATCAAGAAACTTCCATCACCCTACCCATCAGAGCTGGAGTTCTCCCAAGAAAGTATCTTAGGGCCAAAATCCAATATCTTTTTAATACCCATGACTTGTCTAAATTAACTGAACAAAATTAATATAGCTTTCTATGCAGATGATACAGCCACCTTAGCAGATTCCACGAATCCACAAAATGCATTCAACTTGCCCTATATGAAACTGAAGACTGATGCAATAAATGGGAAATAACAATAAATGTAGAAAAATCACAACTGTTAATTTTCAAAAGAAAAAAACGAAATAAAAATAAACATAAAATTTTAAACAACCTAATACTATTTGAAAAAGAAATCCCTCAAGTCACGGAGGCCAAATATCTTGGACTAACTCTTAACAGCAACTTAACATGGAAAAATCACACAGATAACGCTATCAAGAAAGCCACAAGAACATATGGACATATTAAATCAATAATGGGAAAAAACTCCAAGAGGATTGCAAATTCAGATCAATTGTGAATTTATTTCTTGGTGGAAATAATTAATTATGAATTTATATAGTTGTACATATGTAAATATTTTATTATACTCAAGATTTTCATTTTCACTTATGTTTTTTTTACTGCATTACACTTGGGAGAAATTTCTTCTCATAGCCACGCCCTCCTTTTGATCAGCCTTGCGCTCTGATTGGATACTCGTTCCACTCTTCAAAATTTCTCCTTGCTCTGTGACGTAAGCGCTCCGCCGTAATTAAACGCAAAGTTCTCCGCGTTCTAAGGAACTAACACAAATGAAGAAGTAAGGGCCTGCTTTGTAAGCCGACACTTCGTTAAATACATTAGATCCAAGCAGCACTTTTGAAATTCCATAAGTTTTTTTTTTTTTCAAAAGTATAAAATATCTGATCGAAGAGGCAAAATTGTAAGACCATGTTTAGCTAAAGCAAGGGTACAACATGCCCTTTTTGGATTTTATGCCACAAAATCCAACCAACTAGCTGAAACAAGTGTAACTCAAATATCCTAATTTATAGCCGTTACTAGAGGTGATGGCATACACACCATGGCAAAGCAAAAAAGTAAGTAGAAGCTTAGTAAATTGACCAACATGGCTTAATCAAATTGTAAGTGGTTAATAAGATTGGTAAAAAGTGAATGCAGAGCTCTTAAAATGCATTATAAGAAACATATGTGGAATAAGATTTATACTTAAAAACATTCATTTTATTGATGGAAAAATCATGCAATTCAATAGAAATGTGACAAATGTATTGCTCCTAGAAGATTAATTTCATAAAGCTGCTACAACTCTAAGCCCACTCTTTGCAAAAGTAGCTTATTAAATTTGCTTTTGAATGCATTGATCCATAGGTTGTAAATCAAGTTCATATTAGATGGGAGAATCTATTCGAGATTAGGACTTCAACGTGAAAGCAGTGCAGTTAACCAATATTAGAACTTTGATTCTCCAATGAAAAACGTAGATCTCTTAGCCAAATTTTCATAGATGCTCCCAGTAATCCAAGCTTTAATATTAGTATGATATGCAGCCTGTAGTTTTTGATTACTTTTTTTTTTTTTTTTTTTTAAATATTTTCCTATCAAAATCATGGGCACAGTTTTTCTGTTTCAATCATGTTGGCTGCAAGTAACACTAATTACTTGCTTCGCTTTTATACCCCCTTACCATTTATCGCCTTTACAGCAAGTGTTCTTTCGGGTAAGATCTTAAAAACAAACCTGTCTCGTCCACGTTGAAAAACGTCCTTTGGATCGTAATGAGGAAGTAGCGATTTAAATGCTTATTTCCATTCTATTTCTGAAATTTTATTCACTGGTCCACTTTCACCACACTATTTTCTAAAGTTCAACCCATGTTTGGTTTTAAATTTTCTGAGCAAATCGTCTGATGCTATAAAATATTTTATGTTCAGCTTCATAGCAAGGCAACTGGATACCTCTATTAAAATTACTATCGACAGGAATGTTCACTCCTCTTTGCCAAACAAAGCTTTTTCCAGTTCGGGATGCTTTGTTTCTCTATAATATTTTCAAGAGGGAGCACTTTTGCTGATACTGTCCTTTTTCAAGAATATTTTTCAGAGTTTTTATAATCGTCGAGCATCTATTATTTGGAATTCGATATTTTTTTTGTCAATTTTTGATTTATTTAATATTATTTTTTCATCTGCGATAAATTCTCAACCAAATCAGCTCAATCTCCCGCTCGGAAACGAAATTTCATATATAAAATTGTTTGAATGAAACGAAACACCAATTACAAGAGCTCAAACTTTTAGTTTTTTCCACTTTCTGTATTCTTACATACAGAGAGACGGGAATCAAATTCGCACCACGTTTCTTTCCTCAAAATGTAATATCCATGTCTTGGATTATTATTCCCACGTCTGGAATGCCCTTGTCACTTCGTTGTTCAAGAATAAATCAAGTTCTCTGGGGTTATATAAAAAAAAAAAAAATTGAAAGAATATCGAATTACAATAAAAAACAGAAACGAATTTGTCAAAGGAAAATTCGCAGAAGATTTTCAAAAATTTTAATTTGGGAAAGGGTGTTAAATTTATCATTGTGTCAGGGTAGGGATTTGCTATTGGCTCGTAAAAACGTGAGTGTTCGTACATTAGAGGTTCGTATTATGAATACAAAAGCAATGGATCTTATCACTATAGTTTTTTTTTATATCATAATCTATAAATGATGTATAATTTCTTACAATAGAGAAGAAAATTAGATAATTTATTAAACTTTATTCTTGTTTCATTAAAAGTTTATTGAAGACTTAAAATCTATAAAAAAAGAATGCAGGATTTATATCCCTGTTCAATAGTTGAGATATTTTTGTTATTCGGGATGGTCAACAATTTTGAAGGAACTCTCAAATATACAGTTTTCAAAATCTAATGTGTAAAATTTATAAATATTTTTTGATCACAGATGTTAATTTTAGGAATTCTTTACATTAATAATCCTTTAAAAAATATAAGCATAATTTCAGCTTATAACTTCAAATATGTATATTCAAGCTTATTTAATATCTAATGAAAAAGGAAAAATACATTTCTAAATTATAATTAATAAATACGAAAACAATTGGATTATTCTAAAAGGAAGTATGCAAACTGTTAACAGTTAAATAAAGTAAAAACTGCAACTGAGACATTTATTTAAAAATCACAATTATAAATCCATAATCCTAATTTGCTTCTAAGAGTCTTCATTCTTTGAACGTCTTTTATAAACTTTCGAATGTTTTTGACGATTTGATGTATTAAAAGATTGATTAGTTTTTTCTTCACTCCATTCCTTTTGTAGAGTTCTTAACATGTCCGGTGTGATGAGCCCTTTATCAAGTAGTTCTTGTGTTAAGCGACCTTTTCCAATCCTTTGTTTTGATTCAGATTCATTTTCATATGTATCTAGTGGATTAGTATCTAGTAAAAAATATAGCATTAGAACAAAATATAATACAAAAATTATTAAAATTTTTTTTCCTTCAACAAACAAAATATACAAGTAATAACAATTTTGTTAGCACAAAATTATTGAAAACCGAGCTCTATGAAATATTTTGAATAAAATTTTTATTCAGTTTAAAGTAATTTTATGAAAAATAAAAGGTTTGTCTTTATATATATATATAAATACCAATCATTATTTTTGCATAGATACATTTAAAAAATAATGTGATTGCATTTATTAGATAAACTAACCTTCAAGAACAAAATTATTAAAAAAGATTACAAATAAATTCTTATAAAAAAGACTCAGTCTTTAGCCGAAAATTTATGAATACAATCAGGAAAAGTGAGAATAGAGCACCAAAATAGAAAACGCGAAACTTTGAAAATAAATATAAATGAGATCCGATATGCAAATGATCTAAGTTTGGTGCCACTGCACAGAACCACATACTGGGCAATGCTGCTGTAATCAATCAGGCTTTATATAAACCTGTGTAGAGTGTAAGATTCAGAAACGTAATGGTCAGCTTGAGAGTTGCCTCATCATCAGCTTAAGCTGATCGACACACCGTGTTGCTCGGCAGAATAATCGTTCGGAGTGTGCTGTCAAAGCATGTTGGAAGCAGCGGATATACGATGGTACCAACGTGCGGCGTACCGGGTCTGGAGCGACCAGGAAGACGATAATGCTAGAGGATCGTGCGATTGAAGGACTGACTCGCGTACGGGTGTGGAGCAGTCTTAATGGTCTGGGAGCTATAGCATATGATAGCCGTTCCACTTCAGTTGTGGTACGTGGAACTTAAAAAGGGCTAACGTCATATTTATGGCATTCTTCGATCCCGCGTAGGATCTATTCTAAATGGTTTTTCAGAGCCGATTTTCTAACAAGATAATGCTCGTTCACATACAGCTCGAGTTGCTCAAAACTTTCCACGCCATGTTCAGATTTATCTATGGCCGGCTCACTTCCTTGACTCGTCCCCGATAGAGTATGTTTGCGACCAGCTGAAACGGCAGATGCCGCCGTGTCACTCTGTATATGATCTGGAAGTGGCTATTTCAAGATTTGTGAAGACATCTGTCTCAGGACAACATGAATTCGATGCCGGACCGAGTGCAGCAGGAAGTCAAACCGTTGAGCTACTGAAGTTGCATTGTATTTGTCTAATTCCATACACTGTATTTGTTCATCCATGCTTAATAGATTATGAATGCCCATAGTAGATTTTTTATTTTTATTGATTTTTTAATAACTTTTATTTATTGATTATTTTTATTTTTTAATAATTTATTGATTTATTTTATTGATTTTTTAATAGTTTTCAAAATTCATTGAAATATAATCAATTTCAACACTTTTTGAATGAGTATACAAACATCAGGGTGCAGGCAAGCCCTGGACTGTACTTTAATGTTAATAGGATTGGAATACACACCCATTATCTTCATTGCACATTAACTAATCTTGTGAGTCATAAAATTTATGTATGTGCAGATATATGTACTTTTTAAATCTCACTTTAAATACTCTAAAAGCAGCCATAAAACTAGAGAATAACTTGAATTTGCTAAATTTATTTAAATTTGTCCATTTTATTTTCTAGGATTTAAAAAGCTAGAGTGACATGAAACTATAATGCATCATTTGTCATTTAAAATTTATGTTTATTTAAAATCAATTACATTAAAAAGTACTTTTTACTGCATTGAGGATTAAGCAAGTGTACAAAATATATGCAAGGAGCCTCAATAATTTTGTATAGGCTGATGAACTTTTGTAACCAACTCTGTTTTTATATGTTTAGAAGCCAAAATAATCATAACTTAGTAAATTAATATTACTATATTTAATTAATTGCTGAAATCATTTTTATTGGAAACTCCAACCAAATAAATCCAAAGTTGCTTATTTGATACAAGTGGTAAAATAATTTATCATAAATGACAATCCTTAATAATAATATAAAAAAAAAATTGGTCTTGATAGATATTTGTACAATAAGTAGGTGCAGCATGGAAAGGCTATATTTTACTCATTGTTTACAGGAATGATATAAAGATATTCTTATAAACAATGAGCAAACTGACAGATGGCATTTTATAAATTCTAAATAAGTATTAATAATTATAAAAAACAAAGAAATTTCAATTGATTTTTAGCAACTTTTATGCAGGTTGATGAATTTTTTTTTTTTTAATTATGAATAAATTTTCTAGAGAAGCCAAAATTAGTATTGATATACCAATTAGGATAATTTAACAAATACAAAAAATAGTCTAGCCTGTTAAAATTACTATTCTTTAAAAAGGGATTTCTTCAGCATCTTCCTTTTACCACTAATAGAAAAATACTTATCAGCAGTCTACAAAGCTCGTACAGATTTCCAAGAATCAAATTTTAGGAGTGAAATCATATTTTCCAGGAAATATCAACATTCATGTTGAATAAACACCCTAAGTATTTTATAGTAAAAATCGTTTCAAAACAAATATTCATATAATTATGAATATATGCAACACTTTTCAAGTATACTTGTAAATAATTAAAATAAATAACTGCAAAAATTAATAATATTTTTTATTCAAGTTAGAATTATATTCTTTACTTTGCTGAATTATACATTGTATAAAGTAATGGGTAGTTTTAAAATATCTTCCTTGGATTCCTATCTATTAATTTATTGAGTATTTCAAGATGTGTATAACAACCTCTTTTCAAATAAATATACTTATTCAAAACAAAATAAATACAACTATTAAGTAGAGTTCCCAGGATAACTTTTTTTTCCAATTATTATTTAATAAAAGCAATTTTTAATTTTCTTTTGTTTAACTTTCAAACTCTTTCAAAACTTAGCAATTTCAAATCCCTATTCTAAACTTTTCTATTTCTTTAACCATTCAATAAGTTTTCACATTTCTTGGTTATTTATATATACAAAATATTGCTGTAAGAAAATGCTATCTTTTTATCTCTAAAGCTTTCACTTTAAAATTATTTTTAATACTGAGTAATAACTGTTGCTTCTGTGAAACACCATGGCTACACATGTTTAATTTTGCAATTAATGTTACTTTACCAGTTCTTTCAGCTTCCTCTGTATACTTCTATTGTAGGTTTTTCAAGTTCATTTTAGAAAGCCTTTATTTTGATTTTCAATTCATCAATTTTTCAATAAGAGCTCTTTGTTTTCCATCTGCTTTTGGTTGCTTTTTTAGGTGTTTTAATTCATTTGAATATAATTTACATTTTTGCCTGGCACCTGCAGCAAAACTAAGTCTTAGCTAACTATTATATAGTTGATACTTCCTATGTTTCGAATGTAAACATTAATGATGCACTTAGCCTCAATTGATTAATTATTTAAATTTTCTATCTTCAAATTTTAATTTGCAGAAAACCTACGTTCAACAGATGCTGGAAAATGAGAGAGTAGTAAAAGCAAATTGGCTACTTTCCATAAGTCATAATAATTTTGTCTATTTAGAATAAGTTAAAATAAAAAGTATCTATTCTACCTTTAATAGGATCAAATTTTTCATCAATACAATCTTGAAATCTTGCAGCCAGTTGCAATAATTTTAACTCTTCTACAAAACTACAAAATTCCTCCTCTTCCCCCTCAACCACACAAAAGCCTATTTTGTGTGGCTTTTCCACAAGGCATATTAAATAATTAATTTAGCCTTTATTCATTGATAAACAAATAAATTTATCCCTTTTCACTGAAATTATACAATTTTCTCCAAAGAAGATAAGGAAAATAGATTTGAAA
The DNA here is from genome assembly GCA_026290005.1 of Latrodectus geometricus. Lineage (NCBI taxonomy): Eukaryota > Metazoa > Arthropoda > Arachnida > Araneae > Theridiidae > Latrodectus > Latrodectus geometricus. The sequence goes on along the minus strand of JAPDSC010009200.1, from coordinate 357,003 downwards.
TAAAAAACTTTATATTTAAATATTAATAAGTCAATTTTATAAAATAAAAGATAGGAACAAATAGAAAATGAAACAATAAAAAATCGCCCCCTTGATTGCACAACATAATGATTTTACTGTTGATTAATCTTTCCTACACACACACACAAATCTAAATACTATACCCCGTCTTGATTGAACTGGATTGTCATGATGCTATTATAGCTGAACTAGATGTTTATTTTAGTCAACAGTTATAAATACAATCTAATATCGATAATTTCGCCATCTAGTGGTAATATTAGGAGCTAATAATCAATTTAATTTTCGAATAATTTCAATGAAAATTTTAAAAATTAAAACAAAAAACTTAAAACGCTGTAATAAAATAACAGCTAAAATTAGTTAATTATGCTTCAATTTACATTAAATTCCAACTTCTTTAACTATGTGTGTGCATTCACTAAAATCCATTTCTACTCGAATAAAAAATATGGTTATAGGCCAAACATTTCATAATGGAGCAACATTCCAGGCTTCTTGCATATAGCTAAAAAATAATTTTAATCTCCCAAAGCTTTCATTGACCAGCAGCAAGTACTCCAAAATAGGATGCAATACAATGAATTAATGATGGGTTTTTAAGAAACCGAGAAAAAATATGTACACATATATTTTTAATGGTGACCAACACCATAAGAAAATGCATTTCTACATCTGTAAAAGTAGATTTACATATATTTTAGAAATCAAGAATATATTTTGATCCATCTACCACTCTCTTGTTCCTTCCCTTCTTAAAAAAAAGATCAAATGAATTAAAAATTTGCAATAGTTTTAAAAGATAAACACTGGTAATTATACTGAACATTTTTATCACAATTGCTGATAGAGAAAATTTAAACCTTAAATTTGAATTGAGATAATCTCCAGTCTGAAGACAACAGTAAAAAATTTATTACTGTGTATTTCCATTTTATTAAGCATATTAAGAAATTCGAGAATAGGATTTGGAAGCAGAAGTAGTTGGCTTATTATAACATTTTTTGGGAAAATAGTCTCTAAATTCATATGTCACAGTTATTTTGCTAAGATGAAATTATAAGAATGATTTGAAATACAATCAATTAAGGCAATTTGCTTTGAAATGTCTAATTTTTAACTGAAATAACTAATTTGCATTCTTAGAGCATTTCAATTTGTTTTTTAAACTTTAAGATTAGCTTCTTATTCAGTACTTTTTTGCAGAACAGATTCTATTAAAGACTTAATCAAAAATAATTTTTAACATTCACAACATTTGCTAAAAGGCAAAAATTAGACAGTGGGATTTTGTTTTTGAACATTTGAAACAGATCTTTGTTTAGGACAGAATAACATCATTCAACAAATTAAAAATTAATGATGATGTTCTGATGAGTTAAGTATAGATATCCCACACAAAATGCAGCTATAATTCTTTCTATAAAAAATTATATTTCAATTTTTTAAAAAAATTCTTAAATATTTCTGAATCCATATAAATTTTGAATATGGTTGTTAATTATGTTGTATTTAAATCAAAAAGCTTTAAAAACAATTCTTATTCAATTATTTCTAAAATTAGTTAAAGCTGCGGTTATCTTTAAAAACAAATTCAAAATTAATAACTTCTACATAACCATTAGAATTTAGAAACACTGAGTATCGAAGTTTTCATTCAAGCATTTAATCTAAGAAGTAATCTGGCCAAGATTATTTACTGTGATAAATATGATACAATCCAGAGAAAAATAATCTTATAGAAGAATTAGATTTTTTAAAGCAGCCAACCAGTAAGGGTCATTACTTTGCATAAAATAGAAAAAAAATTTTTTGAAAAAGAGAGGATAATATCAGCAATTGATACTGTCTTTTAATCATACATTTTTAAATTTTTTACATGATGAGTCAAGCAAAAAACTTCATAAAATGTTAATCACATTATAAATTAAAAGAATTTTACCCCCATTAATAATTTTACATTTAATAAGATATAAAAAATGAATTTCCTGTACATAGAAAATAATGATAAATAAGTAAATTACTTCTAAAAACATCTTTTTTATCAACACATTCCTCTCCAGAATCACTATGCTCACTAGCTTGTAATAAATGGGTGAGATTAAATATGCCTTGTTGAATCAACTGATCTAGTTCTTGTTGAATGCTACGTACAGATGGTGCATCAGGGAACAAGTCTGGAAAACGATAGCTAGAAAATACATTATATAAATTTGGGGATTTTCAAAAATAAGAAAATGTTTATTTTAAAGTAAAATAAATTATTTACCTTAACCATAAATATAAATCAAGCACATCAAAAACAGCTTCTTGGTGAACTAAATCAGTTAAATTTTGTGGATGTGAAAATGGCCAACCTATCATTTTGCAAAGCTTCTCAATCGTCAGAGGATCATTTTCACTATATTGTCTAGAAAACTACACAATTAACATTTTAATTACCAATAAAGAATTCTCTAATTTTATAGTCGATATTCAAATAATAAGTATCCATCAGAAGAAAAAATATTCATTATTAAGATATATATATATATATATATATATATATATATATATATGAAGCAAACTATGAATAACATATGAAATGCAGGATTAAATATGCAAATATAAAAATATAGATTTAGCAATTTACTCTGTACAAAAGCAGAAGTATAATTACAAAATAAATTTAATACAAAAAACGAAATAATTGAAATAGTGTACTAACACAGACAGCTTCATCAGGAATTGTTGACTATGTTGGTACAAATTATGGCTTTTCTACAGTGGCCAAGACATGGATACAAAATATGGCAGAAAAGTCATATTTTGTATCAACATATAATCAAAACCCTCTGACTGTGTTGGTATACTATTTCCATTTTGTCTTGTCCATTAAATTATATAGAGAAAGCATTTATGCAAAATATGAACTTTAAAGTATAATTTTAATTTAATTTTTTTTAATCCTCACTTATTCAATTATCTTACAAATGCAACCCAACTATCTTGTCCAGAATAAAAAATGGTCTGCTCATTCATTTATCAGAATAAAATAAAGATATGATCTTAAAAAACTACTCTTAACTGTATTTAATAATTGTCATATAGTTTGCATATACCATAAATTTAAGCATTTTTTGGGTTTAATAAGTAGTCAAACCTTAATGATAAATGACAAATGCATTTTTGTTTGTATCTTTAACATTTTGACTGTTCATTAACTTATGTTAATATTTCTTTTTAAGCCTTTTTTCAATTGTTAACTATTTTGGGACTTATTTTATATTTGAGACTTTATGATTCACATCATGTTTTTCTAATCCTCATTTTTTTTCCTGATTTTCAATTAATTATAATTGACTTAATTGCTTATTGACTGTGGCCTTTATATACATATATATATCAGGTCAGTCTATAAATTTGTTCACATTTTTTGGAAAATTTTAATTTACCAAAAAATGCGCACAAATTTATGGAAAATATAAAAAAACACAATTTAACATTTTAATCAATTATATATTTTCCTCAATTATTTACAATGTCTTCCAATCTTACAGGCATTTTTTTTATGCTATTGCTATAGAAAGACTCTAGTTTTGGTGCAAAAACAATTGAAAGTTCATTGTGTACATCCTGTTTAGAATTTAATTTTTTTCCCAGTAATAAATTTGTAAGGCATGAAATAAGTGAAAATCACTTGAGGCAATATCCAGGGAGTAAGCAGGATGTAGTCAAAGTCCCAATTAAATTCCCTAATTTTTTTAAACCTTGTTCAAGCCATATGTGGTCTAGATTTATCATGATGAAACACAACACTTTTTATATATTCACCAATCGTGGGCATTTTTTCATCAATTCTGAATTTAGACGACAAAGGTTGTTCACTATAAACTTCTGAATTAATCGGTTGATTTGGTTCTAATAGTCCAAAATAAATTACACCATAGATATCCCACCAAACAATCAAAATAATCTTTCAGGGATGTAAAGATATCTTTGCTGTTGAAATCAGCTGCTTATCTCTATCTGTCCATGTTCTGATATGATAAATAATTCATTTTTCATCACCTGTTACTAAAAGATCTAAATATGACTCCTTTTCAGAGCATGGTTGGTTGGGTTTTATGGCGCAAGGTCCAAAAAGGACAAGCTGTGCCATTTTCAGAACATGATAAAATGGAAGTGCAGATGATTATGGCTGTGGCAATTGGCTTTGAATAGCTCATGTGGTACTCACTTTCCAAGCTTGGATACTTTCCCAATCTTCTTTAAATGACAAAAGACTGTTCCATGAAATGAATTCATCCTTTCTGTGATCTGATCCATTGTTAATTGTAACCCTAACTCCACAAGATTTTAAAGAATGTCATCATCAAAATTAACAGGACGTCCTGAGCTGGGTTCATCATCAATGCTATTTTTTCCAACTTTAATTTTTTTAAACCATTTTTGGTCAGTCTTTAAACTAATAGTGCATTCACCCTATACACTATTACTTTTTATCGCTGCAGATCTGGCAGATTCATCACACGTAAATAAAAAAATGTAGAACAGCACATTTGTACTGAATATCTATATTCATTTTCTATGGGTACTAAAATGCATTTGATATATATGAAAATTGATAATGAGCTGGATAATATGTAAGTTACATGATGACAAATTTCAACAGGTTCAAAATTGTATCATTTTAGTAAATACATCATACTGATTTTCATGCATACTCTTAATGCACATGAACTTATGGACTGACCCGATATAAAATTATGTGTTCAAATATACCACTATATATCCCGGTTGTAAATAATGACATTTTACAATGATCAGAATGTCTATAAATTGCTTTAAAAAATTTGTATTAAAAAAAGTATTTTAAATTTTACTAAGAATTTTTTTTCAATAAATTATATAAATTTATTAACAATTTTTTTTTTAGTAAATTAATCATTGATTCTAACTAATAATTAAAAAAATTTCTTTGTATGTATATTTAAAAATAATTAAAAATCTTTAACTTATTAATATAAAAAATAATGAATAAAATCAAAGCAAATTTAAAATATCTATTTCTTTACAAAAACACATTTTAAACAGTTATATATTAAATATTTTAAAACATTAATCAACTGTGACGAATACATTTTAATAAATCTAAAGGAAAATATTTTGAAATTTAAATTTTACTTAAACTAATTCTTGTGGTTAAAGTTTTCTAATGCAGTGAAAAAATAAAAAATGGAGAATAGATAAACATTTGTTATATATAAAAATATTTACAATATATAATCATAAATTAAAAATGTATACATTTTAAATTCATGATGCAGAGACAAGTAAATGCAGTAATCAAAATTATTTATTGAATTACTTAGCAATCATATACTAAAAAGTATTTTGTTTAATTCCATGAAATTTAATAATGTAGGGAATAAATTTTTATTAATTCTTGATGACGAGTATTGACCATGAGTGAATTGTGGGCACTCATTGAGTATGAAATTTATAGAAGTAACTTTCTACATGTATTTATAATTCTTTATTGCAATTATATGTTTTTAAAAAGTTAAATAATAAAAAAACATATTTGAAATTTATAAGCAATGCAGAGAACAAAAACACTGATAAAATCCTTTATGATTTTACAATTGAATAAAGACCATACACTAATTAAATAAATATTAATGGATGTGTAGCTATATTTGTAAATAAATTTTAAATTAGTAGATAAAAAATAACTGCGTAATTCATAATTCTCACTTACTTTTTGAAACATTGTACACACATACAGTTGCCGTCTGTTTATTGGTGCGCAGCAAAAAACATATCTTGCTCTTAAAGGCAAAGATACTTTCTGAATCATTTCAGCAAGTGCTTTGAATCCTTCAGTATCACACATAAAGTAAGCTGATGTATCTACCATGCATAAACTTACAAAAATATCCTACAAAAAATTATTGACTTTATTTAGAAAGAAAATTATAGTTCAATAAAATTACATAAGAGAAAGAATATTAGAACAATGAGTTAAAATAATGATCATGAAATTTTATTCATTACTTCCTACAAACTTTAGAATAACGTTGATTATCATAAAAAGGAAACCAAACTGCTCTGAAGTTTAATGGGAGATAATAGACATCTAATATGTTCATTATTCTGTATATTATAATTCCCTACAGATATGGTTTAGAAAAGAATAATTCAATTACATATATAATATAAAACAGGTAATATTAAAAATTTAGTATCTATTGATTTAATTATTAAATTGTACAAGATACAAAGTAGTTTCTTTAAAAAACATTATATAATTCTTTATTTATAATTTAAAGAAAATTAAATTTCTAAAGAATCTTGGATTTTTCTGTATATAATGCATCTCAATAAGATAATAAAAAAAAATTTTCCCACTATTTTAGTGTCATACAATCTCTATCCCAACTTGTAATTTTCATCATGCCTTAATTAAAAAATATTCACAAATAATATTTTGGAGTACATAAAAAAGACAATGGAATAATTTTACTAGTAAAATTAGTTAGGAAAATAATTAATAGAAATTTCCTAAAATACTCTTTTTTATGAGGAAAAAAAAAAGATTTATATTTCCATAAAATATATTTACATAACAGTTTTAGTGTGATAACATACATGTATAAATACATAATTATTTATACATATAGGGCACAGAAAGAATCAGATATTTTTTAACTTGTTAGTCGTAGCTACATACACCTAATACTACAAGAAACTTTCAGCTAAAACATTTACACAAAAAGTATAAACCATACCTGTCAACATTTAAAATTTTGAAGTCTTAGAATTTTTCAGAGTTTTTATGACAGAACATGAAAAACACAATAAAAGTTTTGTTAGAGAATAAAATAGCAGTAACATTTTGTTACAAATAAAAATAAGGGGTATAGTAATCCAAAAATTTAAAACAATTTAAAATTACTTAAAGCAGTTTTTTATGCCATTTAAAAAAGCAAAGATGTTCTTATCAGTGAGTAAATTAATGCAAAAATGTAAAAAAATAATAAAATTTGCACTGAAGCAAACAATTGAATAAAATCATACTATATTAAAAAAAACTTAAAGTAGTTGGGGACACCAAGAAAGCACTTTTAGAAAAATATATTTTGCATTTATTTTGGAAATCAAGGCAAATTTTCTGCAGGGCATGTAGTAAGAATGAGCCCAGAACGAACAGCATTAAAAGTTTTTAATGTAACCCCCTCTAAAAAAAGACCAAGAGGAAGGCCCAAAAAGAGATAAAAAAGACTGTGTGGATGAGGACTTTACCATCCTAAAAGTAAAGAACTGGAGATCAATTGCTAGGAGAAAGGCAGATTAGGAAAAGCTTCTGAGGAAGGCCCAGGTCCACAAAGGGCTGCTGTGACAATGCTGACTTATGAATTTAAAATTTTCCATGTTATTATTTATAAAAAATAAAGTATTAATAAAACACAAACACTTACAATTAAATTTGAAAGAGTAGCTTGTGGTAAATGGTATGCAAACAGTTCTACTTGATCTGCAGTAGGATGTAAGCCTGCTCTTTCTATATTTTGAATGTCTTTTGCCATTATATTTTTCAGTGTAGGTAGATCTTCATTTCTAAAAGTTGTGACATAGCCTTCTGAAAACTGAGTGTTATATCTACCAGCTCGGCCACCAATTTGAAGAGCTTGAGATGTTGATATTGTATCCATTTCCTTCTCACCTTTCTCATTAACAACAGGTTTCACAATGGAATAGAATATGACACGGCGTATGCTCCTGATATAATGGAGAAATATAATTCTGTAAATTTCTTAATGGCAACAATAAATATTATTTACAACTAAATATTTTTACATTTAATTTTTCTCTTTATCATACACAAAAGTAATACATAAAATAAATTTATATATATATATATATATATATATATATATATATATATATATATATAATACAACTATTAAAATAGAGTGAACTGTGTTAGCTCAATTTACCTTAAAGATTAGGCAATTATATTTTTATAATCATATTAAAATAATTGATGTAATAAGCAAAATTTTCACTTTATCACTTAAAATAATTTAATGTAATGCTTATTAGCAGTATTACATTTAAATTAAATAGAAATAACTTACTTAAAAAAAGGTTTTTTTTTTATACATATTACAAATGAAGAATTTAACTTAAAGTCTATATTTAATAACAAACCAAAAACATAATTTTTTTAAAATAATTGCTATATTTTTTGCCTGAATTTAACTTCACCATAAGAAAGAAAATATGTGATAAACAAATTCAAACCTTGATGTACTGTCAATTATTTTTAATATCATACAGCATATAAAATCTTAAGTTTTAAAAATGCTATAAAGAATAAAGGTTAAAATTAGACTAAATTTATTAAGTATATAAAATTTAATTAATTTTTTACATACCAAAATGCAATAAACTTTACATATCAATTAAAGTTTTGAAACAACTAATATATCACAAAAATAATTTTACCGCAAAAATACTCTATTAAAAATATAATTTAACAATAAAATTATAAAAAAATATATATCTTACAAATTTAGTCCCATTCCAATGGCATCAGTGGCAACTAATATTTTACAAGGATGGTTAGGATCATTAAATTTTTTAGCTTGAGCTAACTTTGTACCTAAAAAGAGAAATAATAAGCGATAAACAAATGAAAAAAAAATAAAAGAAAACATTGGTATCCTATCAATCATTTTTAACATCATACAGCATAAAAATTCTAAGTTTTTAATATTCTTAGTCAACAGAAAGAGGATTTTTTTTTTTAAACTACATTTAAAGTAAGGATAATACCTCAAAATCATCAGACAATTTTAAAAATAATAAAGCAAGTGGAAAAAAAAAATACTTTATCTACTTCTTTTTTAAGAAATTAGATATGCAATCCAATGAACTTAACAAATGTTTTGTTAATAAAATTTTAAAACAAAAGTACGTACATCAAATTCAGTTTTAAAATTTTTAAATCATTATATATTTTAATACCATTCTACAAATTCCAAAATTTGCATAAAACATTTAAATCGTTTTCAATATTAAGATTTAATAAAAACTTTTAAAATTAGGTAAGAATTAAATAACCAATATATATATATATATATATATATATATATATATATATATATATATATATATATATATATATATTTGCATGTGCAATAAAAATAAAATGAAATGCTAAATAATGTATTTTTGAATACCTGGAGGAAGACCACCATATATCACAGCACATTCAAAACCTCTTTTATCCAGTTCCAAACTGACATTAAAAATATCATTTTTATTAAAGCATACTATACAGTCACCCTTTTGAATATTTCGCAAGTCCACTACAAAATAAGCAAAATATGACTAAATATTTCTAAAACAGAGACCATAAAATGGAAAACGTTAATAATACATAAAAAACAAAATTTACTCACTTAAAGCTCGATTCTCTATCGTTAAAGGTGTTAATCGATTATATTTTCTAACCTATAATAGAAATTAAAAAATGCACTTTATAATAAATTACTAAAATGAATATAAATTCTATGAAATAAAGTTTCCATTTCCTACTACTTTTGTTTACTTTAGAGACATAACAAAACAAAACATAATATATATATATATATATATATATATATATATATATATATATATATATGTTGTTGTGTATCATGTCAGCCTTAAAGTTCTCACACATTATTGGTAAATTTTAAAATAATGTAAAATTTTAATATACAGAACCTCTAGTTCTTCACCACACGAGTTTGCTATTTCTCTCACAAGATCAACTGCAGCTTCTTCCCCACAAATATGAATTTCATCTGCAGCAAGACCTAAAAGAGCACGCGTCCATGCCCAGCCTCTACCAGGATCTCTTATCATTTGTATTTCATCTATGACAGCCACTTCATCTAAGACACAATAAATAAATAACTATGTAAGAAAAATAATAAGCATCTAATATAATAACATTAATATAGAAATAAATATTAAATTCATAATATATAATGAATTTATTTGATAAACAATTTAATAAATATATGCTTCATAGTTATAAATATAAAATTTAGTTTGGAATCAGGTAAAACAAATTATACAAAGAAACCACAGCCATGAAGAACTTTAGAAGTACAAATGTACATTCATATTTAAAAAATATGTGATACGTGATAACTTAGTTAAAGAATTTTTTTGTATTTAAAATATAAACTCAAAAGAAAGCATTAGAAAACTAATAGGCCCTTAACTTTATGTGACAAGTCTTGAACTAGATATCATAAACTATAAAATTATTTCATGTGGAAATCCTCTCACCCTGCCTTTTATTTTTTAAAAAAAATAAAAAGAGGACGAGAGGAATTAAACTAAGAAACAAGAGTTAAAGACAAAAAATATGCACCAGCACACTTTAATTCTTAGAGTTATTTTTCCCTAATTAAGCATGAAAAAGAATGTCATTTTCACACAAATTCAATTTTTCATCTACTCTTATCATTATTAATTGAACAAACCCTACTATTCTTTGCTTTCTTTTAAAAATATTCTCAACTTTCTTTTAAGTAATAAAGATTTATGTTGAAAATAAGGACAAAAAGTAAGTCAAATGAATTAAATTATGTCCCCTTTTATTCTTATGGTTTTATCGTAAAGCAAAAATATGACTTTGGTATTTGATCTATTCTGTATGTTGTAGGCAATTTTAATATTAGTGTTTTTTTTGCAAATTTGTGGTGCAGAAACTATATATATATATATATATATATATATATATATATATATATATATATATATATATTGGTTTCATTAAAAGTAATATTGAAAGAATACAAATCATAGATTAATTTGTAAAAATACATCATTTCCTTTAACAAATGTATGATTTCCTTTTAGTAATAAACTTTGTACTTTCTAATATATTAATGTGATGATAAAAATATCTAAAATGTTCTTATAAAGAAGAAAAATGCAAATCAGTCAAAATAATCCTCCTCCTGCAATGGACTTCTCCTAAACCAATTTAAAGTTCTTTTTGTGAAACTTTTGTATTTGTAAAGAATCAATAGACTCAAAATAGAGATCATGAAAAGGCTATTCCCCTCATCGAAATAAGTAACATAGTACTATATCAGGTAAATTTCATAACTATTTTTATTCTATTTTATTATTAATATTTTGAGCAAAACAAAATTTAAGGTATTGAATCAGCACTAATGCAGACAAATTGTGGATGTGTTCCAACATTTAAGGATATTTCTATTAAATCTAAAGAAAAGATCCAAAAATTTTTAGGCACCCATTCTGACAAATGTGCATGCAAAGGCAGAAGAACTTTTGGAGAATCACCAATAAATGTGAAATATGCAAACCTACATCCTGAAGACAAAAGCATTTCACATTAGTTGGTTGGACATGTTAGTCATAACACATTTTTCTTATACAAATGTCATCTATTCATTTTCAAAAGGAAAATAACAAACAGGAAGATCCTCAATTACAGATTGGATGAGGTACAAAAGAGAATAACCGGAGTGAATCAATGGAAGGTCATTGTATGGGACTAATCTAGATGGAAAAGAATAATGAAGACAGCTGTGACATATGACATGCTGTAGTGGAAGCGAATAAGAAGAAATTATCAAATTAGGAATATGGTAAGTATTACAATGTTTGAAAATAGCAAATAAATAAAATCTATTTACTATAACATGTAGAGATTTCTAAAGAAATAAGTATTCAGATATGTATTTTAACTTGGAATATTATTTAAACTGGATTAAACTTAAAGAACATTTTAGAACACTTTCACTGAAGGAGAAAAACAAATTTTCACAATATCATCAAGTTTAATACAATCAAATATATTATATACGAACAAATTGTACATTTCAATAAATTAAAATTTGTTGATATATACAAATTTATCAAAAGTACTGTTTTGTGATATAATGTTTAATAAAGAAATAAAAAGAAAGTATTAAACCAAAAATATTAATAAATTAAAACTATTAAAAAATACTATAAATATATTTTTATTACTTACATTTAGTTTCCACAGATACCATTTCTATTGTACAAGCTACGTGATCTGCAGGTGTGTTATCAGGTAAAACAGATTTTCTTTCCTCTCCAGTAATTAGATCACAAGGTGTACCCTGCAGTAAATTTTTAACAATTATTAACTCATGAAATAAAAAAAAAACATTGCTAAGGTCATTTTTGATATCCTTAAGAATAAATTTTAAAATATCTTCACATTGTTTTTTAATCAATTAGTGTACATTAAAACAGAATTAATTTTTCTTACATTTTTCATATAAATTTGTATGAACATTTTAGCATTGAAAGTTCTCCAAATATAAATATAATTCACAAATAATAAAATGCATATAGTTTAATAAGCAAACAGTAATGCACATATTTTTAGATTATAGAAAATAAAAAAGATATAGAGCCTTTTAGCAAAAATAAAGGGCATCCATGTTGTATGAAAAAAAGATTTTTCCATGCATCATAAATCAAAAACCTTGCACATTATTAAAACCACAAAGCAGAGAGCCTAATAGTTAAAAAACAATTTGAAGCATTCAAATATTTGTCACTTTTTGTCTTTTAGGAGTAATTCATGTAGGATAACACTTCTTGCAAAAGAGAAAACCTGAGAACTTCCATCCTTACACAGGTGACAGAGGAAGCAGAAATCCAGTACCCAATTATTGTTGATCAATAGTAGTGAAGAATGAGTGTGGTATTTTCTGCTTTGAAAAACACTGTCCTATCATTACTTAATAGTAAACCTTCTAGTATATTGTTAGTGACATTATATCCTTATTGTATATTGTTACTTCAAGCCTAAGCCTAAATAATAACATATTTTACTTTAATTCATAAAGTCAAAAATGAATACTATTATTTTAATAAAATATTCAAGTGTGTTTTAATTTCTTAAAAGTCAAGTAGATTTTTTTAATTTAGATTAGATGAAAATAGAAATGATAAATTGTGCCTAATATTTCTTTAAAAAGATATTTTTAAAATATGTGGAATAGAAAAGTAATGGTGAATAAAAATTGTGAATTTTTAGAGATTATTTAAGCATCTATAAATTATACATAAGATTACATTTATATTTTGTAACTGCAATTGAAGTAGTTCAATAATGTGAAGAAAGGAATTCTGCTTGATCCAATCTTTAAAGAAAATCAACTCTTTAAACTTTTCAAACACTTTCAAAGAAAATGCAAAATTTAACTTCTACATTGGAAATCTAAAGTAAACTGAATCTTTATGAAAATGAAACAACTTCAGTAAATATGAAAAGAAACATTCTTGAACATTAACTACTTGGTTTATTAGTCTAGTTTTTCACCCAAGAGCTGATTCTTATTAGGATATATAGCTTAAATGGATTGTGAACTATTACAAACAGCATTGCCCAAGACAGATTAAGGAACTTTTTAAATTTTAAATCAAATAACAGATTTGCATTCTTTTCCCCCATCACAGATGAAATCAATCTTAGAGGTTAAAATCTTTTTTAATTAAATTTAAATCTAATACTTATATATTTAAATATATTAAATATTATAAATATAAAAACACAGATGTAACTTCTTTTTAAATGCATCATATAGCAAAAAAAATTATATACTATTGTAAAACATTCATTGCATGATTACAGGAAAATATATTTACAAATGCTAAATAATTATTAAGAAATATACTTACCCTTTCATTAGTTTTATTAAATACTTCAACAGATAACAGTTTCAAAGGACCGCAATATACACCACTTTTAGAATTAATGAATCGCTCTAATGCTTTGTAGGTTTTACCGCTATTTGTAGGTCCTGAATGAAATATCAATCTTCTGGACATTGAACGTGCTTCAGGATACCTAACAAATTGAAAAGATACAAAGCTTTAAGAGCTTAAAAATAAAAGCAAAGCATAGTCTGAAATGACTATATAAAAAATAAAATAAAAAGTTCCTACATTATAATTCAAAATGAATAGCTTATGTTTTTTTTAAGAGAAAGGTTAAATTTTGAGTTTCTTATTGAGCATAAAATAGTTACATTGATTTTCCTAAAGTACATTTTTTTACTAAGTTAATAGATACAATTACAATAAATATAAGTACAGTAACATCTCTATTAAGAGTTATCTTAAAAATTTACTATAAGGGTTAAATTTATACAGCTTGATAGAAAGTAAGAGTTAAAACATTTCAGTGTTTTATTAATTTGAGAATACATACAAATTTAATAAGTTATTTTCAACTAAACATGAATCAATTAAAATTGTAATGGCATCATTTTAGCAGCTGTATCTTTATATATATATATATATATATATATATATATATATATATATATATATATATAATTTTTGTCATCAGCATGAAAGTTGTTGCAATCTATAAAGAAGTTCCATTTTTCCATTTTAGAAAAATTTGTGAAATTTTAAATAACTTAAATACAGAATACCACAAAATAAAACCATATGCCATTAAAATTAAGAAATTGAAATAAGTTGTTATACATGTATCGTGAAAGCCATAAAAAAGTAAATTTTACCCTTTACATAATAATACCAAAAATTGCTTGATAAATTAGATTTCAGCATTGCAGTTATAAATAAGCACATATATGAAATGAAGGTAAAATAATATTAATCTGCAAATTTATTATATGACCTGTATTTGTTAAAATGTATATGAATTTGTAATTTTTACAATTTGTAAGGAATTACATTAAAAAAATGCTATGTTATGGCAGTTTGAAAAAAATTATGGTTTCAAAAAATGTTTTGTAAAAAATAAATTTCTTTGCAATTCTAGAAATGAGTTCCAAGGAAATTAGAAAATCTAGGAGTTAGAGGGTCAGAAAATAAAAGCAATTGTAGGATTATTATAAGTGTCATAAAGATCAATAATTGAAAGGAAAGACATATGGGTTTTAAATCACTTGATTGAAGGTTTAGAATAATTTAGGAAGTTGTTTCTTGTTCTCGTGATCTTTTCAACAAAGTTAAGGACACTACCATTTCACTCAATGGCTCCAAATCTTTCTGGGGTTCCACTGCAACAACAGGAGTTGATTTGTTCCCAACCAATATTATATAGTGCAATAACAAAAGTTGCCAAAGCAGTTTTTGATAAAACAAGAACAAAAAGAAGTAGTTCAAAGCACAATAGCTTATTAAATAGATAAACTTTATGTTACTCCAGAAAAATCTGATAGAAAATGATAATTTTCCATATGCATTAGAAAATATAATTGAAAGGAATAAGAGTAACATGCAGCCTCCATGCTTTAGAATTAGATTGGAAATTGACAATTAGTTTGAGCAATTATAAGAAAATTACATTTATTTTTTACTTGAGGGTCATGTCAATAATTACAGTTGACAAATTTACATACTTTGCAGGCCTACCTCATTACAAACAGACTTCAGCAACTTGTTATGAACTGCTGAATTTTGTAAAAGTAACATTATACGGAATTTTAAGCAATTTTATTGCTTGGCCACATTTTTTAAGAAATTTATTATTAGAATTTCTCTCTCTCTCTCTGCTACCATACCATTTACTAGTAACAAATATCAATAGATTTTCATCATTTTTAAAGTTTAGTATAGACAATGTTCAAACTGATTAATTTTTTAGGCAACACAAAAAAATTAGTGTTTCAATAATGAAATATTAAATTCTGTAGGTAAATAAATATTATATAAATTCAATGAGAAAATTATACTTAAAAAATGCTGATGAAATCTATTTCATTTTTTGAATATCATACCATATGACTTATGGTGGTAAGAATAATTCAAATTTGCTATACATAAAAACACTGATGGCATAACAATGTAGAGAAGTTGAATTAAATTTGTGTCACAAATTGATGACACATGATTTAGAATTCAATTATTTATTATCTTCTAAGAATACACAGAACAAAAGTAAAATAACATGAAATTTTTATGAATGAAAACACTTTTAACATTTGCTATTGACATCATCATTCTCTCCCTTCCTTTTTAAAACCCAAAAAATGCCTGACATTGACGCGCTGCCTCTGCAGCACTATCTTTCATTACAACAAATTGTTGTGATCATTACAAGAAATCTGAGTTCTTTAAAAGAAAATATAAGATGAGCCATGATGGCAAGTCAAAGTTAAAGCTTACAAACAGCAGTAGTAAACTTTGTACATCATATGCAATATCTTGTACAAAAAGAAATTCACCTTATGGAAAATATCACTGTGCTCTCAGATGCTTGAGCACAGTTAATATAAAGAATTGTTTCAATGAATTTCGTAATTCATGGAATTAATTTCTGTATGGGATTTTTTGTTATTGAAATTATTTTTGGTTTAATATTCTCAAAGCCTATGTGATAAATAATTGTTATCACATAGGTATTAATACTTCTATTTTTATACTTCTATTTCTATAGTTTGTATAAGAAATTTAATTTTTTTTAACATCCAATCTATGCATTAAAATATTTATTAAGCTTATTGGAAATATTAAAAAAAAAAAAAAAAAAAAAAAAAAAAAAAAAAAAAAAAAAAAAAAATAAAAAAAAAAAAAAAAAAAAAAAAAAAAAAAAAAAAAAAAAAAAAAAACCCAACTTGTATTACAGTTACATTATAGTTCCCAAAATTACAATTTTTATAAGTGAATAGTTAATAAACATTTCATAAAATAATATTAACCATAGCAAAGTAAAAATAAAACCACTGATAAAAAAATTAAAGTTGTAAAAAATATTTAAGTCATTATAGATCAAATGGGCACTTTTAATACAGCCAAAATAAAAATCACATTATTTTATTCAAAATTATGGACTAGCTTTAGGTGGAATTCTTTTTTATGAAAATGTATAAGTAAAATAAATTTAAAATAAAAGCAAAAAGCAAAAAACAAATTTTCAAAGTATTCAAACAAACTTTTTTTTTTCTAACACATTACCAATGTGATGGATCTCTTAAATCACTAATTTGTTTCAATTCTTCAATACATTCTAAATGAGGAAATATTTCTTGAGCATGCTTCAAAAAATAAGGTAATATGTCTGAAGGATGGCCTAAAAAATTACAGTACACAATAAATTATAAATTAAAATCTAATTTTATCAGATTTTAATTTAAATTAAAAGATATTTTACAAAATATTAATAACAAAATATAATACAATATTGTTTTAAAAATTTAATATAATTCTTTTTGAAAAAGTACATTATGTAAGCATTTCAAAAAATACTTTCACTAAATAGTACGCTTTATATATGATTTTTTTTACTAATAAAAAAAGAAAAAGAATTTATAAAAACTCAAGCTATTTGAATTAATATAAAATAAGTTAATCCATTCTCTTATAAAAATATTTATTATAATACTTACAAAAAATGTGAAAATGTAATGCCATAATTTTTTATATGAAAACCCAATAAGTCAGAAAAGTAAATACATCACTCGCATAGTTTAAATCCTTTTAAGTTAAACTATGAGTTATGTTAAGTTACCAAAGGAGTTTTTTCTTTAAAAAAAAGGAAAAAGAAAAATTAGCCAACCAGAAGAAATTTGATTTTATCCATTAAATACCATGAATATTTATACTATTTAAATCTAATATTTATAGAAATTAATAATATTCCCATTTATATAAATTTATTCAAATAAAGAGATTTTAAATTTTATTCATTATTAATATATATATATATATATATATATATATATGAATTTATAGTACATAAAATGAAACACAAGTATCAAATAAGTATATTTATTACAATAATAATACATAACCAGCCTTAATTAAAAATATGATTAATGTAAATATTTAAAAAAAATTAAAATGATAAGCATCTAATTAAAAATTTTAAACATGCCTTTAAACAATACATGTCAATATTTCCAGACTGCATAAAACCAACAATGAATATTATTAACTTTTAATTATAGCACAGATATATAAGATTATGCAAAATTATTAGATTTTTCCTTTTTT
>JAPDSC010009200.1:305763-323217 GCA_026290005.1 Latrodectus geometricus | reverse complement strand
ATAGAGAAATAAAAAAATTGAAACACATATTCATCCCTTATGCTCATAGGAGGAAAAAAATGCTCTCATACATGGAATTTAGGCGAAGATGCAAGCAGAATTATTTTAAAGGTGATCCCTTTAATTTTAGGACTTTCGATGAATTGAAGACTGTGAAAGAGAAGGAAAAGGATTTTGACATTGGGACTTAAGACATTCAAAACTATCAGCTTCCGAAGAAAATTCCCAATGGCGATTTGTTGGGCCTAATAACTTTCACAAACTTCAGGAGGAATGGAAGTCGATGAAGTTCGGCGAAATTTTGATGTACTTAGATTTTTCAGGTCTAGGAGTTTCTTATAAACCTTTGACTTTTTGTGGCTGCGCACCTCTTCACCAAAAGTTTTGATAATTTTAAGACATCTCAAACACACAAACCTATAAAATTAGCACTGAAAAAAAATGAATGAATAATGGATATATATATATATATATATATATATATATATATATATATATATATATATATATATATATATATATATATATGTATGTATGTATAAATCTTTAAAAATTGATAAATATTTAAAATTTAATGGGAAAAAAAAACAGATACTGAAGAGCTGAAATAAATACCGTCAAAAGAGGCGATGTTTTTGTATTTCTTTGAGATAGATACATATTTAAATAAAAAATTGCTTAGAAATAATTTACTTTTTAATTAATACTAAAAAATACTTTTCGAAGGCCCATTAGAGTTCAAAATCTAGTTTATCTAAATTTTTAATGAAGGTGAAAGAACTAATGCAAATTCAAGGGTTTCATTTTACTAATGCCATTCAAGGGTTTTTTCTCATTAAAGTTGTTTTCATTGTATAATCTAAATTTTCATAATTAACCTTAATAGTAGCACGTTTCCAGACTTAGTATTTGAGAGTAAACATGCAATTTTACATAGTATTTGACCTGGACTTAATATTTAAGAATTCCTACATCTTTACCAAATATTTAAATGTACTTAGTATTTGATAATCCGCAGAATCCATTAGGGCGGATTTTTCTGTGTTTATAAAACTATTTCTTGCACAATCATTACCAGTTTTAATTCACTTAATTTTTGAAAATTTTTGGTCAATAAATGTTTATTTTATTTTATTTAATTACATTTTTTAATTATCCATTTTCTTAGATACTCAAATTGCACCAATCCAGCTAAAAT
This sequence comes from Latrodectus geometricus, assembly GCA_026290005.1. Taxonomy (NCBI): domain Eukaryota; kingdom Metazoa; phylum Arthropoda; class Arachnida; order Araneae; family Theridiidae; genus Latrodectus; species Latrodectus geometricus. Next base: position 322,019 of record JAPDSC010009200.1, on the reverse strand, counting down.
AATAACTATTATTATTAACGAATTTATTAATTAGCTCAAATAGCTGAGCTGTAATCCTAATGTTTAGTGCTCTTGCTTTAGGTTCAACCGTTCATGGATTCGACTCCCACCTTCGACTTCGATGTTTGTAGTCATTCGGAATCCACTTTAATCTGTAGATCCCGATCTAATTAGCCCTTGTGTGCAAAAAATGAACATTGAGTGACAAACAAATGATGATCGGTAAAGCCATGATTTTGCTTTTTCTTGCAGATGATTTCATCTTTTTATCATTAACTGCACTATTTACAACTATTATTTTAACAGAAAAAATTATCTGAACGAAACATTTTATTGAGTAAATGGAGAAATGTACTTTTCTGCTTGTTTTTAAAATTTGCAAACTTATCCCATACATTATATTTAATATATTTTGGAATGGACATAAAATACGATAAATGAAGAGAATAGCTAAGCAAGTAAATGAGAAAAATTAATAAATGTTTCCCAAGGAAGATTTGTTTGTTTCTTGGAAAATTCCCAATAGATCTTTTATTGCTATTTTTCAGTAATCATCATATCGATAAATCAACAGTAAAACTAAGGTGAAGGGATTATATTCAAGTAACTTTCCTCAATCATTATCATCAAACAATATCTAATTTTTATCAAGTTAAGTCCCATTCGTCCGATTTAACTTCTTAATCGTATAAAATACACTTCTAATCATAAATTGTAAAATTGAGATTCAATGCTCTTAAATTTAAATATTAAAAATAGTAGAAATACATTTAGACCCTAAAAAATTATCAAAACCGCCAATATCAGACGATATGCCATTAACTTTTAAAGACGAAACGCCTTCCTCTGCCTTGCTGCCATGTTGTTCCTAATTATGTTTCAGAATTTTAGTTATTTGGAAAAAGGCGAAAATACTGGTCACTGAGCCATCTAGAGGAAAAATGAAAATCACATTTGATATTGAGTGCATTAATTACTATTATTTAGTAATTCTTAGAGATAGTTTTAATATATTAGTAAAAAAAATGTTTAAAATTTATAAATTTTTTAGCAACGGAATTTGAAAGCAATTGATAGAGGACAAAAACACTGCAACCAATAATAACTGAGCTTAGTATTATGTATGTATTTAACGTGAAAGAAAAAACTTTTGGTATATTTTATTAAAAAAGTTATTCTACTGTTAATCTACTTATAATTTATGATTTTAGTGAAACCATGTTTGCTAATCTGCGAAGATAATAGAGATAAAATATTAATATGTAACCAAAATCATAATGCTTACACACGAATACTTTAACATGTTATAATAACTAAACAAAAACAACTATGAACTGTTTTACACCTAAATGATATTTTTTCAAAAATTAAACATATGCAAATTATTGCAATTTATTTAACTGCAGGAATAATTAAAAAGAATATTAGCAAAAAAAAAGGTAACAAAAATTATTATAATTTATTGCAAATTCTTTTATTGTAAAAAATTACATTTATTTATTTTATTCTCAATGATTTTATAAAATATGAAAAATTATTATATTTTAATGCGTAAATTTGATTCAGAAACAAATTATGGGCTCTTAAACATAACAACATTAGAATTAAAGAATGAGATAATTTTAAATTGCCTTGTAATGATATCAATTATCGTAGTCATTTAAATTATTTTGATAATACTTTAAATTTAAATTTTATTTTACTGTGGAATATTCTCTTAAAGTTATCTATTTTTTCTTACAAGTATTTTCATTTACACAAATTATTTACGTGTGTGTGGTTACAAAAATTTTAAACTTATCTAATGAATTTCCTTTATGAAAATCAACATTAAAGCGTGGTTTCATGTTTTTTTTTTTTTTTTTTTTAATATTTTAACTAATAATTTTGCAATTATTTATGATTTGCAATTTATGAAATTCATTTAAAATAGTATGTAGATTAATTTGAGTGGGAGTTTGAGATGGACTGTGAAGTTTTAGAATTCTAGAGCCTTTTACTTTAATTTGCATCTATAACTAAAAACAGCATTAAATGTTCAATATCAATTCCTTAATAAAAGTAGATTTAGTTAATATATACATGAGTTATTTTCTAAATATGTAAGCTTAATCTTTATATAAAACACATTCATTTAGAGCATCCTTTAATTTTTATTTAGATGAAAAATTTTATGTAATTAAATTACTCATGTGAGCTTTAAGTTTGTAATTGCACCTACTGAAATTTTATTACGGCTTAAAGTTTACACTTCCTAAAATAAAATTTATCAAACTAATGTTTGAACTGTCAAACTTTTTCTATTATTCATGAATTTAAAAATTACAAAAAAAAAATTACATCAATTTTATGTTTTTTGCTTGAACTAATGTTTCATGAAGAATAACAAACTATTTGTCATAAAATTTATGCTTAAGTTTTTATAGTATTTGTAAATATTTTCCCATGTTATTGCTCTTAGTTTTATTTAAATTAATATCTTTGCATAGTTTAAATTATTGTGCAAATATTTTAATTTAAATAAAATGTTTTCTTAAACTTAACTTAATTTAAATTATAATTCATAAATTATTTTACTCTTGTTTGTATTGTTGCTTACTTATACAATAATACTAAACTAAATTGAGGAAGTTTCGTTTTGGAGAATCTTTACAAAATTTAGATTTTTAAAAAAGCTTAATTTTCCTTGTTATCCTATTACATTAGTTCTTACAGATTCAATCTTCTTTATGGATTCCTAAAATGAATCGGAGTCCTCTTTAACTAGTTTCAATTCTAATTAGCCTCATTGTATTAAAGCGACTGTCAGAATAATAAATAAACCAAAATAAATTTCCTGTATTTAGATACTTTTACATTAGGCATTTTAATACTACCTACTATGTAAATTCTTGAAATTTTAATTCATATAATTCATTCTGTTTTTAAGCGACTCTTTAACTTTAATAACTAAAAATAACTTGTAAATTAGCTTTCCACTATCATTATTTTATATAGTAACAAACACCTTATTCTCAAGGGGAGAGTCAAACCTACGAATTATAAAGTAGGTGGCTTAAGTTAAAACAATTTGATTGCCACTTTGAAACAATTTTAATTTTATTATATTAAATGAAACTGTTAGATAAATCCTGTGAGTGAGCTGAAGTAGTTCTATATTCTTGTTATTTTTAATAAAATAAAGTAATTTAGATATCTTGTTTAGAAATTATTTTATAAATGAGACTTTTATTTTGCACAAAACATGGTGTCTTACGACAATGGTGCTGCGTCTAAGCATGGATGATTATTAAATTTAGATGCGCGTGCTTCTTGTCTCGATCGCATCATCTGTTACGTTTTGCACAAGTACACTTACAGAAATCACAATCTGAAACGTTCCTTTTTAGGTGTGTAACATAAAAAAACCATCAATAAAAATGTGTTTCCCTTCTTCCTCTCTCAGACAAAAACGGGGAAGGAAGATTTCAAAAATATTTTGCAAATGTTGGAAGAGAAGAAAAATATCCTCCAAGCATTTTCTCCTTTCACTGTCAAGAATGGTGTTCCATCAAGTGTTGCCACTTTCCTTTTCGAAGAGTTACGTCAGGATAATTAAAGAGGGAGTGAGGTGAACGGGAACGTAATGCCAGAACAAAGGAATGAGAAAAAGGGCAAAAATCAGGGTCTAAGATTCGGTTGCAGTTTAAAGTAAGTGATCAATGGAATATGTTAATGCGATAAGAAATTGCCATTTTTTTGTTTTGTTCGTTAAAGGAAGAAACTGCAACATATGCTTTGAACTTATGTCAATCCAGCGAACTCCGCAATCATCCTGGTTTCGTTTCTTGTTTTCACCCGCCAAAAGAGATTTCAGAGGCGTTGCTTGGGAAGTGCCTTTTTTATTTTTTATTAAGGTCAGCTTATAAATAGGCTTTCTTATGCCGGATGAACGTTAAAAAAAGCTGAAAGATCAGTTTCATCGGACGTTTCACTTTCATCTCTCTTCTCCTTGATTTACACCTGTGCGTGAGAAAATGCTCCACCGGGTATCCTGGAAGGTGAGCAAATCTTCTTTTGGGTTAAAGATTCATCATAACATAAGATTTTTTTCAATATGATTTATAGAATATTCATCATATTATTTACTTTAAATAGAAAAATATAGGGTAAATATTAAAATAAATTACTGAAAAAAGGTATATTAAGACGAAATGTCCTTATAGTAGTAGAGCGAGGGCTTACGATTTATAATTTGATTTGTGTGGTTTGATTCTAAAGCTGATTGATAATTTATTTTTTAAGATTATAAAGTGATACTGATGATAGTATACAAGTCAAAAAATATAAAATTCCGTTAAAATAATTTTAAATGTGTCAATATTGTATTAAGTAATTTAAATTTTATTTTGATTTAATTTAATATTTTATAATTTTTATTTTCTTGTATTTTGAAATAATTATAATTTTTTATTGGTTGAATTCTGCATCAAAAAGTTATTTTTAATTTAGTAAGTTGTTTTAATGTCAGTGCATATCTAAATACTGCATATATGTTGGCCGTGATCTTTTATAATTAAATATAAAGCCAAAAATGCTTTTTCCACTGAAAATCTTATAAATTTTGATTAATTCCGCTTGTGTATTCTTCTCAGCCAATGAAAAAAATAATAAAAACAATTGGTAGTATTCTTTTAAAAATTGATGTTACGTAAATGAAACAGAAAATATTTATAAGCGAAATTTTGAATATTTTGACTACTTAATATTTAAATGCCCAGATTTCATTTAATTTTAATCAATTTTTATAGTTGTTATTGACTTAATAAAAGTTTGAAGAAATTTAATTATTTTATTTTTTTTACTATTTTTTATTAGAAGAATAATCAAATTAATAATTTTATTTGATTGTTCTTGTAATAAAAAGTACTGATTCTGGGCTCAGAGTATGTTCTACGAAAAATATTTACCCTGAAAGAGTCTGAAAGTTGCGTGCTTTGAAACTTGTACATAAAATATTTCTAATTTTTACTTAAATTAGTATTTTTTGTACTCTTAAATATTTTGTTAGTTATGATTTCTTTTGGATTATATAGTAGTTAGAACAGTTTTTTCCCCATTACTATTTTCAATAGAAAGTTCGTTAAACTGTCAAAACTTCATCAGGATAGTTCTTTACAATTCTTATTAGGATTTATGAGAGTTAAATCAGCAAATATCTAAAAATGAGAAAAAAATATAATTAAATATATAATAAAAATATATATATATATATGATGTGTTTGCAAAGGAGAGGGCGTATCTGATAAGTACAAATATAAAAAATCTGAAAAATTGTGTAATTATAAATGCCATAACATTCTTTCAAAGGAATTTACATAGATAAATTGGAAATTAAATATAAATAAAATACTTTTTTAGAATAGGTTCAATTTTTTTTCTTTTTTTAACATTGAAAGGTTTTTTTATAAATTTTAATAATCTAAATTGTTTCTTTGGAGTTCTTATAGTTAACAAGACATAAATATTATCAAGAGGTACCAGTTAAAATTTAATTTAACGTTCTGTTTTGTTTAGATACATATAAAATGAAAGTATTTACTGAAATAACAAGTTAGATTTCATTTTTTATTTTTAATTTTTATTGTTTTGTATTTTTCAATGCTTTTTCACCAGATATATGACTTATTCTATTACAACTGTCTTTAAATATTTACTGAAATGAAGGTACAAAAGAGCCATTATTATTTAGGTATTTAAATTTAAGGATTCTTTTGAGTTTTATTCGAAGTCATCATGATGTTCTTCAAATTCTTAAGAACAAAATGTTGAATACTGCTGGAAAATATTAATTTTTTTAATTAAAATTTCTAATTAAAGAATTATTTTCTACAAAGTAATTGAAATTTATCATATTTCCCATTTGGAGATTATATATATTTATAAGTAAAAGTGATAAATAATCAATAATTTATAACAATTACCGAGCTTAGTAGAGATTATGTTTAATCACAGGTTATTACACATAATCACTGATTTATCACTTTTACTGTATTAAAATTTGGAGAAGATCGTCTCTGTTCACAGCCGTCGGCGAGTAGGAATATGAAACAAAAAATGCATCTCAATAATCTAATAAGAATTAGAAGTTATCTTTGTAATTATCGGAGGTATAGAAAAAAAAGTATTTTATAATATTGAAACAAAAATAATAATATTTTTGCGAATAAACAGAGTTAGATCCTTATTGAAGTCCTGAGATTTCATAAAATTTTTCAAGTTATAATGAATCAAAATTTTAATTAAGTTTTCTGTTTTTAATTGATGTATAAAATGAAAATTCTGATCATTTTTTTTAAAATAATTTTTCACACACACACACACACACACACACACACACACACACACACACACACACACACACACACACACACACACACACACACACACACACACACACACACACACACACATATATATATATATATATATATATATATATATATATATATATATATTGCGTAAGAAAAGAAATTTTATTCGAGAAATCTAATAATTCAATTCTTTAGGTAAGATTCACGAAATTTGTATGACATGACACATTACACAGTTTCATAGAATTAATATCTGATACATTTATGTGTTACATTTAGAACTAATTTAAATAGTGTAATTTTTAACATGCCTAATCTAATTAAATTTAGTTATATAAATGTAATTTAATTTCGAATGAATTAACGTTATTAACTTTTATTTTCTCGTAAAAAGAGGAATGCCTTATAACTTCACAGAACAAGATTTACCAAAAGAGGCAACTATTAAATCAAAAGTTTATATTTTTTGCTTAAATTTAGTGCCAATGTGCTGATAACGCAATTATATCATTGAGAGATTTCTTTTGAAATATGCGTGGTATCATTTCACCGAAGTGAATCAGACCGGGTAATTTATTTAATTGACTGGACAATAACTGGAATGCAATGGAACATGGAAAAAATACCGGCACTTAATTAGTTTTACAACTGAAACAAATTAACTTTGCGTTACAATATGCAATCCTGAGTAATTATTTTGTATAATGAGATACTAGATGATTCAGATGGCCGTTTTAATGATTGTTGCACAAATATGTTTTTTTCTAATCTTTTTTTTCCTTCTGATTTACATCTCTTTGAAAAATAGTTTTTGGGGGAAACTAATTAACGAATGGTAAAGGTATTTATTTTCAGTTGTTGTTGTCATGCCCATGAAAAAAATGCCTTAAATGGAACCAAATGTGTGAACGACAAGCTTAAGTTTTCAATTTTTATTTATATATACAACTGACATCACACAATTAGAAATTATTAATTGCAGATTTGAAGAGCGTGGGACAACATTCAAAAGTTATATTTCAGTGAAGGTTTGAGCATCACCAATAATGTACGATCGTGTATTGCATTTCAGAAAGATTATATTATGCGTATCTTTTAAGGAAAGGATAATATTACGAACCACAATATGATAGATATGAAAAGGCGGCAGTTCATATTATGGACTTTGCTGATTACAAATGACCAGGATGTGTACCGAAAATTGTGCTGAATGGTAATTTGTATTACCACACCAACTGATGTCAGCTTTCATAGATCACGATGACTGTGATATGATGATGAAAACAAGCTGATTTCATTCACTGATGTGTTCATGTATTTTACCAAAATTCATTTGGAGTTCGAATGAAATTTCTACTTATTTCAGTTTTTTTGTCTAATGTCTTCATTCATTCCTTCGCGAGAAAAATCTCAAGCGCTTGATTGGGCGTAACGATGCTCGTCGTGTTGATAGTACGCTATTATGTAGATATCTTCTGCACGAAGCCACGAATCTGACTGAAAATGATCGTACACTATCCCAAAAAGTCAAGCAGGCAGTGTTTTTGTTTCCTGGACTTCTAATAATCCGAACTTAAGTCATTAAAGTTTTTCATAGACTTCAATATGACATTTCTGGCCCGATATACTGGCCTGAAGATGAAGGAATCTTGACAAGCATGAACAATTGTATCATAAAACAATAAGCTGCATTCTATCGTGTGAGACTGAGTTTGGACAAATATATTAGAAATCTTTCTTTTTGCAAGTGATATGACACATTTGACTAAAGTTAACGCAAAATTATCGAATGGAGTAACAGCTGCATAATCTCCCCTTTTATATGCAACGAATTTAGATATCTTTACACATAGCTGCTTTGTGTTCAGGCACTGAAATATTAATAATTTTCTCATACCTTAGTTAATAACACCCTGTTTAGAAATTCGACATTTGTTACAAGCCGCTTTCATGATATATCAGTTTTAGTGACCAGTGGTTGTAAAATTAATTTCTATAAAATTTCTTTTTAAGTCTGTATTTATCATTATCGCCAAAACAAACTAGAAAATCAAAATGCACATTGTGTTAACACCATGAAATATTACAATACTGTAGAGTTTTCCAAATGCGGTTTTCATTAGAACGGATACCCATGCCAATCTAGGTAGATACAAAAATTTAATTTGTGTGTTCTAGTGGCTATGCTTGATTTTTTTTTTTTTATTTTAAATCAATTCGTACATTAAAAAAGTCTAGGACTGTATTACGACTGAAAAAATATATTAAAACGAAAATATAACATTAGATTGAAAAGTAATTTTCTTCTAATAAAAACTAGTATTTCATTTCTTTACTCAAATAAAAATTGTTTTGAGACGTCTTAAAGTTGATTATATTTGATACAGACGTTAAATATTTTGTGTAAAATATTTAACGTCTGTATCAAATGTTCGTAAAATTGGGATTAGTACAACCCTTCTGTAACTTTCTTTACTCACATGTAATTCTTGGTAATCTGACTTAAAATTTACAAACTAAATTGGTATAAACTGTTTTCCTGACCCCAAGAGACAAACTTCTGATAAAAAAAAGAAAGAAAATTTAAAAGAATGGTTAGATTGAACATGCATCCATAAATTCTTTTAAATAATTAAATTAAACCTCTTTAATATTCAATGTGTTCTAAGCAGATAATTTTTATATTCATTGAGATTTTTTTTATCTGCATAAACATTTTATTACGCAATGTATACTTTTATCTTGATGTTCAGGTACTTTTATAATTTTATGAATGATATGTAAATAATAAGAACATTTGTCTTTCATTCCAACTGTCTGACTCGGCCTTGGTAAAAATAGATTTTGCTTAATCTCCATGAAATAATTTGTTGACATTTTTAACACATGAGTTTAAAATCTTCTTTTTACAATTGAGAACCAACAAAAAAGGAATTGCAGACTATGTTAAGATGCCTCTCGCATATTATAATTATTAAAATAAACTGTTTTAGCTAAATGATATTTTTTGCAAAAGTAAAATAGTAGTGATCACTTTAAAGCATTGATATTCAGAAATAAAATTTAATATAGAACTGAAAAGTATGATTTACACAATCTAGAGTTGATCTATGAATAAACATAGTCTATTTTTCATATTTTTTTAAATCCATTTTCCGTTATCATCGCATTTATAAATATAAAACTAAGTCGTTTCATGTGGAGAAATATATTTTGCAATTATCTTAATTAATTTCCCAGTCTTAAAGCCTCTAATTAACCTCTATTAATCTCTTAAAGCCGAAAAATTGTCTTAGAGTAATTAACATTAATTTAGTTCTTAATTGTTATTAGCTGAGTTGAAAATTGAATGGTTAACTCTCTGGCGTTTGGTTCAAAAGTTCGTGAATTCGATTACCACCCTGGATGTGGATGTTTACAGTCTATTTAAAATTGTAGTTGCGGTTCAAATAGATTTCGTGTGCTAAAAGTGACTGTAAACCAAACTAAATTTGGTAGTCTTATATGCATGCCGGCAATTTAGTTAGGTTTTTTCGTATAAATATTATTCTAGTATTCTTCTACATTAGATTTATTCGTTCTTTGTGAACTAAGAACATTCCAGAATTCACAAATCCTTTATTCTCTCATTTTTAGAGAAGAAAAAAAATCAAGATTTGCGGAAACTCAACTATAAAAACTAGAATTTATAATTCAATTCTTATGAAATATAATTTAAAAATTGGTAAGCTGTATTTGTTTAGAGAGATTTTATGAATCAAGCAGAAAAAAATAACACAAAATAATTCCTTGAAATTTTACTGCAAGAGGAAAGTGCTTTGTAAAGAATGATAGCTTAACTTATTATTTTTCAGTAATCAATTGCATATTAATCGAAATGATCTCTCATAATGCTACATTAATTTATTACAGCTCTTTAACTTGGAATAGAGATTTCGAATTCTAATAAGTTGAAAATTCAAAACCCCTGATAAGGTGGATTACAAAATAAGAAGTAAAAATTTTAGTGTGAAAATTACATACTTAAAAATTCTCTTTGAATTTTTTGAACGAATTTTTGTATCATTCAAATTGTTATTATACTGACAGATATAAATTATATAACATTTCTTTTTACATATGACATAAGCGATATAGTATTTATCTGCTCTCGAATTCAGGAACAACCAATGATATTCAGTGGTTCTTTTTAAATGTTTCGATAAGTGCATTTTGGTATATTTTAAGGTTGATATGCATCTATAGTATATTATTTAACAATGATAGCTCTTTTGGATCTAAAGAAATGAAATCGATCTTCACCTCAATCATGCATCATGGTATAAACAGAGTATTCAACCTCTTTGAGTCCCAAATACAAGTGCCAAAAACTCCTGGTGAATAACTTTCATAATTTATGACTTAATTTTAAATAATAAACACTGTAAGTAGTTATAAGTGGTAACACAATAATAACCACTATAAGTGGTTTTTTTTTTCTTTAAATCTTGGTGAAAAATTTATCCGGATATATTTTAAATTGTATTCCAAGTTTTTCAAGTAATCTATTAGGCGTCTTTTGTATTACCTGTAAAGAATAATAAGCTAATCAAAAATAATAAGCATGTATAATAGCTTCATTAGCAATGGCAACAATTTCATGATAATATCAGAAAGATATGGGATTAATTTTCGACTTAATCAAAACTCATCTATGTGGACAAAGATCTTTTATTCAAGATGTAATAAATACTATTCTTCTGGCATACCAAGGAAAAAGACGTTATATATCATATTGTGAGGAATGAGTAAATTATCATTTTCGATTTCTTGTGTTAGTTAATGTTATTTACTTATAATTTAAAAAAAAATTAATAAACTTGCGAATCTTCAAATTTTTGTATGGTATTTTCTTTTTGGCTTGTTCACAAAAATAAAGATTATTTTAAAAACTTTCTATTTCTAGTCTATCAACATATTTATTAATCCTCATTTACATATTTTCAAAAAATATTGAAACCAATTCTAGAATTTTTTCGAGTGTTCTGGATTTCGCCGATGAAAAATTAATAGCAGTATGTTTTTAAAGATATTTTTAAGCATGCTTAAAGTATTTATTTTCTCTTTCATACAGATATATTTATTTTAAGCAAATATTAAGTTTCAGTTTTAACTTTGTCTTTTTTTATGTCTATAAAGCAATAAAAAACTTGTAAAACTTAAGAAGTTCGATAGATTTTTAAAATTTGAGTAAATTAAATTCATCGTCCTACAGTTAAATTTAAAATTTTATCTTGTTGGCAGATTTTATTCTTAATTTTAAAAACAAATATTCTATGTTAGTTTTTAAAATTCTATAATCTATGTCTAATATTCTATGCCAGCTAATGTATACAATATTTAATTTCATTACTACTTCATGGCTATTAATTCATAAATTTTAATGTGTAAAAAATTTGTGTAATTAAACATCAAACATGTTTTAATATTTATGTCTTACACAATTTGTAAATTCTGTGACACCAAATCAAATGCATTCAAAACCTTTTTATAAATTGCCCTTTATTAAAAATATAAATAGAAAATTTAATATCATTGCATTATGACATACCTGCTAGTTTACATTGTGACATAAATTCTTACTCCTATTTCCAATGTAATTTTAATGATTCGCTTTAGAAGAGGAGAGCCGGTGTTGTTTGGTTGGAAAATATGAATGGCTCATTTCTGAATGGAAAAGATGCTGTCATAGAAAGCGAATGATATGTTAAAAAGTTCTAAGGCCAACGTCCCTTCTCCTCTCATGAGCTTTCATAAAAGTTGTTTTGCAAAGCATTGCGACAGCTAAGGAAGAAGGATAAGTTTAGTGTGTTTAATAAATCAACATTTGATATGTTTTTGATGGGTCTCAACAAAAGTGGAATGTATATAAATAGATGGAGATCAGCGTAATATAAAAAGTATTCAAAGTTTCATAAACATAAAGAGAATTTTGGTTTTGAGCCTTTTGTTGATCGTTTTTGTTATTGATTTAATTTTATATTATGGAAGAGCGAGCGAGTTGATACTTTTTTTTCCTTACTACAATATCTTTTAAATAATTTAAAAAAAAAAAAAAAAAAAAAAAAAAAAACAGTTTTTGGTCAGAGTTTTCTTCGATTTTATTAGAATTTTCCTCTCACAGCACATGAACTGCTTCAATACAATATTGAAAAAAATATTTTTTTGAAAAAATTCCAATCAACATTCAAGTACTCCCATTGTTTCTCTTTCATGCCCTTTCTCGAAATTAAAGAAGCTGGATTAAAAATAAAAGACTTATTGTGCGTAGGGGATAGGTCAACAATTTTGAGCAGTAATAAGGATTCCAAAACAATGAAAACACTCAAGAAAGCCTCTTCAAATCTATGAATATTTAGTTAGAATAATAGTAATATACATAAGTAACATATTTCTGTGTATTGCTAGGGAAAAATCCCATAAACTCCATGGAACTCATTCCAGTCATAAAGTAGAAACGCAACAAGCTTCAGTTTTACAATATGACTGGAATCAAAATGAAAAACTCAGTTGTTTCCAGCTGTGTAGGCTGGTCCCTTAAATATCTCTTTTAATTAAGAAAATAGTGAATATCATGTAATTATAAGTTTAAAAGTTAAATCCAAACGAAAATTTTCGGAATTTCTGCAAATTTTTATTCTTTTTTCTAATTTTTCATAAACCTGCATTCAACTTTGTTGTTCATTTGATTAAAATAAATATTTTGTTTCTTTATTTCTACGATAGAATATTCTGTGATGATTTCTGCTTAATGATTAATATCTCCCATGAATAAAAGAATATCACCATTCCATGGTAATATTCTTTTACCATTCTATATTAACTGTAAAGTTTCTATTCATATAGAGAAAAAGAAATCCATTATTTTTACATGAACTTTATGTAACTTCTTTTGGATTCACTTTGTGAAAAGGTTTAAAACAGCTTTCATGTAGATTTTTAGGTCTTGCGCGTTACGACTGCTGACATGAGGTTAACTTCGATCATTTTTGATATTTTATAGACATTTTCGACGATGCTGTATCCACATGTGAGGTGCATCTCTAACATCAGAAATACCCGAACGGAATCGACGAAACAAAAATTGTACGTAACTGGTTGTTACAGTCTTATATAGGACGATAAACACCTTTCACAATTTTAGCCACCCTGCTATCTTTTTCGCCGTTAAAAGAGAAGAACGAAAATATATCGAATTTTCTGTTCGTTGTCTTCCATTTTTAAAACCTTGTACTCGTAACTGAATTAATCAAACAAAAAACCGCAAGAGGATATTTTATTGTCAAATGTCACCTTTCCAATGAGCATAAATCTGAAATTGTTTGATAGATACCTCACGAGATACCGATCACTACAGACGTCTACCGAAAAAATAATGGATTACTTTTTCCCCAAACTAATATATATAATAGAAACTTTATAATTTCTGAAAGACTAATTCGAAACAATTTTTGTTTGTTTTGTATATTGTTAAATATACATTTACAAGTGGTTTCCTATTAACCATAAATAAAGGCATGTAGATTGTTAAGAAGAAATTTGAAAAAATCTGTTCATATTATATTTAAGTATTATAAAAAAATATGCTTTGTTTACAAATTGAAAGATATAAGACAATTCGAATCATACATTTTACTTTTTTTCAAATTCCAATGTTAAAAGTATAAATCGATAAGTCTCATAGAATATTCATTTATAAAAACAACAGAATTTAATTTTTATTCCAAAATTTATTTATAAAAATAATGTTCACAAAATTGCTGAACACGTAAAATTTTGAAAGATAAAAGTAAATATATTATATTCATAAAAAGAAAAGACCCACACGAAATCTAATTTTATACGATAATATGTTTCTGCAAAGGTACAGCTTATGAAGTAAACAATGTGTTATATAGTACACAATTAATAAAAAAATACACACATATAATATTATTTTTAGTTTCACAAAAAAGGATAATGCTATTTATTGAAATATATGTATTTTCTTTGACATCTCAGGAAAAATAAATTATCCGAATTCTAAATATCCATTACTTTTATTACACAATAAAGTTATTAATATAGGGATTAGGAACAGTTGCAATTGTTTCTGAACTGATAGACATCTCTTTAAAAGATTTTTCTATTTGTTTGATTTTGTCTTCAGATTGAAATGAAGCTAGTGGTAGGATATGTAATGAATTAAGTGTCAAAGACCTTCAGAGAAACGTGTCACTTTGAAGAATCTCTATTCATACTGTAAAAGTAACCATAGTCAAAACCAAACACCTGCCATTTTCAGAGGAGGAAAATAGGCTCTTTTAAACTGTCTTCTATTGCATAAAATTATGAGAAAAAGGAAGAAGTTGATGAATAAATAAAATATTCTAAGAAACTCTAAATATTAAATTTAAATATTATGGGCGATAAATATATTTATGTGCTTTTTCATGAATATAATTATATGATATTTATTCATATTTTGAGCTTTCAAAAATCTAGCTTTTCGTACATAGTATATTGAGCATTAAACAAAATAATCTCATCTTTAATAGAAATTTTAAATAGAGAATTTTTTTTCTATACAATGAAATAGGGACATAATTTATTAATGTATTATTTCTTATTTATGAGTGAATAATTTTTTCAATTGTTTTTAATGCTTTGAATACAATTATTTTTTTTTTTATAATGCTTTGAATTTTTATCAGTGCTTTTATAAAACAGATTATATATTAATATTTTTTCTCGTGATAGTACTCTTTTAAGAGTATTTTTAGAGAAGTGTATATACATATTCTATTAATTTTTTAAAGCAGTTTGTCTATGATCAGCTTGGAAGGATTCGAATATGTACAAACTTTTTATATCACATTTAAATTTTTAAATATATAATGTTACATGGTATAACTAGTGTGGTTGGCACTCGACAAAAAAAATAAATAAATAAATAAATAAATAAAATAAAACTATTAATTTAATCCATTATTTACAAAAGGTTATTTCTTTTAAGTTTTGTTAAGTTGTGTTATAATTTTAAATATATTCTACAATTATTATTTTTTTATCGATTTAAATTTTGCATTCCCTTTTCCAGATTTCTACTCACTTAAATTACTTATTCTCGTTTAAATAATTAATAAAAAATATTCCGAAAAATTATAATAGGAAATTATTGTGGTTTGAACTTTTTGTGTATTACAACATTTAAAATGTGTGAATTCTTTCAAATAATAATATTCTTTCTGTGGACAATACTTCCCTTCTTTTCTATTTTTACTAGAATCAATATAAAATGGAAAAGAATGAGTATTTGGACTTGTGAAATGAATACAATAACAAAATTACATTAAGGGAAGAAGGAAAAGGCACTCCTTGATGCCGCAATAAATATTTCCAATTAAGATTGGCGTAAAATTATGCATGCATCCTTCCAAACAAAGGGATTTATTTCGATGGCAATGATGACTGACGAAAGAAAAGGGCTTTTCCTTGAATTAAAATTTTAATAGTGTTGACCCCAAGTAACCATGACCATAACACAAACTCTGTCCCTCCGTAGGTTACATGTTCCTAGGGCGCCGCCACTTTTACGCAAAATAGAACGTAATCGTCGAGGAACATTGCCCTTGGACGATATTTATAGGAAGCAAGCGATTTTGGTGGAAATGGAAGTATGTCACCCACTTTTTCTCGCATTTCGACTGTTGTTGAGTGGCAACAAGTTGAAAATGTTGACGTCACGAAGCCAGTCGAATGCTTGCGGTTGCTGGAGTATCTGCTTATTCTCATGTTAGTTGTATCATCTTTATGTAGGAAGTAAATGAAGTTTAATGAAATAACTATACTTTGGCCTTTTTTTAAAAAGGTGTCGGAAATGGG
>JAPDSC010009200.1:273521-295763 GCA_026290005.1 Latrodectus geometricus | reverse complement strand
AATGAAACCGTATTGAAAATAGAGAACACAAATGATGTCGAAGCGGTAAAAAGCTACGTATTGAATTTAAGATGTCTTTATCAATCAAGAAAGGGGAGGATGGACGGATAATTTTCTCCTTTCCTTCCTCCAGGTCAGCGAGAAAGTGAAAAAGAGTCTGAAACTCAAACCAAACCCGGACTTTTCCTTTTATTTGTTTCAGTAAGTTTTCACCACTTTCTTTTCCGCCATTCTCGCTCGCTCTTTTTAAAAGTGGGGCTCGTGGCTCTGAGGTCAGTGGCAGAGAATGTTCTCATTTCTGGCCTCGCTGCCATTAGCGAAAAAAGACCCACAAGACATGAAGCAGCCGAGCAAGACGCTGCCGCCGCTGCAGTCAACTTCTCTAGCAAACGTAACGGTGTCTACTTGATTCTGATGTTGCCACGCTCGTGAGAAAAAAATATGTGTCCATTTATCGTCTGCTAAAACTGTCGTGTAGCCGGCTGAGGATACGATACGATATGAAGAAGATGAATGGCGTCCAAATTGCGTGGAGTATTAGAAAGGTACTGAAAAAATTATTTCCAGCTGTGTTAATTTTAGTTTGAATTTATACTGTTTTATGAAAAATTTCAATTTTTATATTATATGATAGTGGACGTCTATTTTTATTTTAAAACAATCGAAAAAATTAACGAGAAATCAATTAATATTGCAATGTAGTTTGAACAGCATAATTTACATTTTATTGTGTTAAGTAATTATGATCATTTTTGTGGCATGCTTCTCAAGGTGTGAGCCCAGAGATTCCGGGAGAATACATTAAAATACAGTTGCTTCAACTTAGAAAACTAAATTTGAAATATTATTAATATAAATATTTTTAAACTTGTTTTCTTTTATTTAAGACTTTTTTAATTTATTGTAAATGATAGTAACTTTAACTTTTTAGAAATATGACTAATCTATTTAAAAACACAATGATTTTGAAAAATAATTAATATTTTTGATGCAAAATATTAATTTATTCATTTTTATTAAAAATTGGTGAGGAAATTTTATTTGATTATTATTTGATAAAATTATTTAGAACTTAAATAGATTTTGATCAACGAACTCTAATTATATATTTACACATGATCGTTAAAAGTATTGCAATAAATATTGGGATTATTTTTAATTTTTAAAAACCCTAGTTTTGCTAAAGTTGACGAAAATGACATATAATAATACTGATTATATTTAGTAATGCTACTCAATTAATTAAAAAAATATTCGTAATAAACATTTTTTAAGAATGCAATACGTACAATAAAAGTGCATTTTGTGAATAATCATTTCCTTTGAATTGTACATGATTAATATAGGTAAACAAAATTTTTAAAATAATTGTGTGTAAAGATGAAAATATATTATAAAAAGTTACTGAATTATTTTGAATAAGCGATTTGAGTAGATGAATGTTAAACAGGTAGCTGAATGGTAACGTTAAGATTTAAACTTCAACAATTTGGAAATTGAATCCTACTTCTGGTCTGAATTTTAGCAAGACTTCGAGAAATGTGTTGATAAATCTATAGATCACAGTCTAATAAACCTCGTAGAATGAAAACCAAATCAATGGATTATGTGAGAAATTTTATGTTTAATAATCAAGAAAAAATGATTCAACTTATCTTAACATTTGATAAGATATTCGTGTGTAATGAAATTTTATGGTACATGACGAATTACTAAACAACTCAAGAGTAACATCAGTGACAATGTAATTTATTAGAGAAATCAAAAACTAATGCATTGTAATTAATAAATTAATATCAAATTTAATATATATAATATTAATGTATGATAAAATTTATGCATGATATCTACAAATGCTTATAGAAAATGTTTAATATGATGATTTAAATGTAAAGTTTAAGAAATTTTAAGCAAATCTCTATCTTTTTTAAAAAATTAAAAAACCAATGCAAAATATATTAGTTTGGGGAAAAAGAAATCCATTATTTTTACGTGAACTTTATGTAACTTCTTTTGGATTCACTTTGTAAAAAGATTTAAAACAGCTTTCATGTAGATTTTTAGGTCTTGCGCGTTACGACTGCTGACATACGGTTAACTTCGATCATTTTTGATATTTTATAGACATTTTCAATGATGCTGTATCCACATGCGAGAAGCATCTCTAACATCAGAAATACCCGAACGGAATTGCGAAACAAAAATTGTACGTAACTGATTGTTACAGTCTTATATAGGACGATAAACACCGTTCACAACTTTAGCCACCCGGCTATCTTTTTCGCCGTTACAAGAGAAAAACGAAAATGTATCGAATTTTCTGTTTGTTGTCTTCCATTTTTAAAACCTTGTACTCGTAACTGAATAAATCAAACAAAAAACCGCAAGAGGATATTTTAGTGTCAAATGTCACCTTTCCAACGAGCATAAATTTGAAATTGTTTGATAGATACCTCACGAGATATCGATCACTACAGACGTCTACCGAAAAAATAATGGATAACTTTTTCCCCAAACTAATATAAAACTAATCGTTGCAAGTTTATAGACAAATGTGCCACAGAATAACAGAATATTTCTTATAAAATATAATGTATTCTTGATTGTATTTAAATAAACATTGTATTAATTTTGAATATTCATTAAATTAAAAGCGAATCATGGTTTGCTTTTCAAATAACAATAGAAGCTTTACTTTAAAAAATACATATAAAAATGTTAGATCTATAGCTCATTTGCTAAATTTTATTTTTATAACATAAATTTTTTTTGTAACATATATGTATTAAATTAATACTATAAAAATAAAAATTCTTTGAATCAAAGAAGTGACATGAAATCGCTTAATTTGAAAAGTAACCCTATTTTCAAAATCCTTAAATATTATTGCTCATGTGCAATAAAGGAATATTAATATCCAAAATTGATTAAATATGATTTTTTTAGGAATTACAAACGTACTATGAAAGAATCAAAATTTTGCTAAGCATTGATTTTCTTATTCCTTTGTAAAACATTTTAAAGCTACAGTAAAATTTATCTTTAGCAGTTTATGTGTTGGAATATAAAATCTTTACAATTTTAATGCACTTAATTTGGCTATTTTACATTTATAAATAAGTGTAATAATAATTTTTCATGATGGATATTTTTTGAAGATTTGAATATTTTCAAAATTAAAGCGGATTTTATTAGAATATGAAATCAGTCTCAACCATGCTGGAATTAATTTTCATAGCAAAAATTGTATTATAAACTTTCGTGTTTAATCTTATTTGATGTTTATATTCATAAAAAAATATTTTTTAAAGTTAAAAATGTTTCATCATTCCATTTCTTATCAGTAACACAATTCGAATTTGTTGAAAGCTACTTTTATTAATTACATTTTTTAAAAATTTACTAGTAAGCTGTAATTAGTAAACTGTAAGTTTGTAATTTTTACTAGCATTGTTATATTCCTATATTGAAATAGCATTCAAAAATATATTCTTGATGAGTGTTATTCCTTTTAATTGGCCCTCACTTATCGATCTTTTTTCACTAAATCCTTAAATACATATATCGATAAATTTATGATTCTTGTTATAAATCATTTTCTTTTCTGCCCATTCGATATAACGTGAATTTTTTGCATTAATTTACAAAAATACATATTTTTTGTTAATTTCATTATATTAGCAAACTTAATAAAATAGTTAGAGTGTAAAAATATCTTTTATAAAAGAATTCTTTAATGAAATTTTCGTGGTATATGAGCGCCATTTACTTATATATAAAAATTTTGTGTAAAAAATTTTGCATGAAATTATGATTTGAATAATTATTATACACATTAATCTTTCGTTTAATTATCTCAATTTTTCTTTTTTATCTCACTTTTTGACAAATATCCTATTATATATAGATGATGTGTGTGTGTGTGTGAAGAAAAAAAAAATTTTAAAGTAATTTTGTGATTCATACGAAAATACAATTAAATATTTGCTAACAAATTTACTGGTGTATTGGATTTTATTGAAAGATTTACCTGCTTGCTGTGTGTTGGTTTTATAAATGCAGTTGCTAGCAAATTTTTCTATCATTTTCAGTTTAAATAGTTACCGCTACAGAAATCCATTCAATTAAATAAATATTAAATAACAAATGATAAGAATTGGCGAAATATTGTTGAAATTTTTCGAAAATGTTGGCTGAAGCTCAAATATAATTATTTCAATATAAGTTATAAATCAAATCTAAGCTATTTTTAATAAATTTATATTTATATACATTTTATTTTTGAACTAATATATTTGCGTGAAAAAGAATGTACCCTAAACTAATATATGTAAAATAACTAGTATATGTAACTAGTAATGTAAAAAAAAAAAAAAAAAAAAAAAAAAAAAAAAAAAAAAAAAACTTCTACTAAATTAATTTCAATGTATTTGAATGCTTTATTTTGACAAAATACGACATTCTTTTTATTGGAATCTCTTCCTAAATTTACCTCTTTCCCTGAATTTGTGCTATATCTTCCTAAATTTAATTACTTTTTCCTTAAAACTGTTTGCCAGTTTTTTGGTTATTTACGAATTCAGAATTTAAAAATAAATTAAATATTATTATTGAAAAGAGAAATTAATGTATTAGTCTATTTGCTCATGTTATTAGAATAGCATCAAAAGAGAAAATTAATCGCTGTTAATAGTAACAGGATAGAGCGATAGAGATTGATAATGAGTATTGAAAAAATTATCACTGTTATGATTAAAATATTGCAGATTTGTTGTTCTTTAGACTGAAGATAATCATGTTGATAGCCCTGTGGACATTATTTAGTTTTTTCTGGCACCGGGTCATTAATATGATGTAGAAGAATGTTCCCTCTTATATAATCACTTTCATGACTGTAATTCAATTTAACGAAATATGCCGGCTATATTTAACCATTTTAAGCTGATGGAAAATTGGCTGATGGAAAAGCAGTAGTATTAAATAAATTGGTATCACTGAACACTTTTACCAAAATTCTTTCCAATTCAGATTTGTAAAAGTCAGATCAGTATTTTTAATATTCAAACATTAATCATGCTTATCATTCCTTGTTCGATTTTTCAAAATTTACGCCAGAATATACAGCTTAGATATTTATAAGAATCTAACAGGAAAAGAAATACATATACGATGCTTTAAACGTTGTAATTTTCAATATTGATTTGCAAAATATATCAGAACAAATAAGTATTTTCTACTTACATTTTAAGACACACATCTTGACCCATGGCACTGCAGAGGCGATATCTTTAAAATCTTAAAAATGTCAAGGTTGAATCTTTTTTTCATTGACAATATTTCTGAAAATTTTTCAATCCACTTAAATACCTTATTTCTTAAAGCGAATAAGCGTTATATAGGTAAATTATGTTTATTCTATTTTTGTATTTCATAGTTATTATTATTGCTTATTTATAGATACCATTTCTCTCAAGAACAAAAAAAAAAGAAAAATCGGTAATCATTGACGTGTTCAGTGTAGCAAAGTTCATCCAATCAGTGAGGCGTGGGACTTTACAGTGCACTCGAAGAGTGACGAGGAGTAATTACTGGAAATGAGTCTTTGGCACGAATAATTGAATGGAATCCTTCATTCAATTAGACGCGCAACGGTTTTCATCGTCCCGAAACACTTGAAAGATTATAACGAAATACAATTCCTTTTATTTTTTTAAACACAAATAAAGAATCATTTTCTTGAAAATTGAAGGAACTCTTTATAAACTCCTTCAAGCACAGTACTGCATTCGCACGTTGAATAGATAAAAGCACACGTTTAAATAACATCACTGCGTCAAATTTTATCGAACTGTTTGTCTGTAGCTTGCACATTAAAAAAAAATCACTTGTCTTTATAATGGGAACATTAAAAGAAAACTAGATAAACATTCAGAAGTGTTGGATTAAGTACTATTTCAAACTGCATATTTTTTTGATGATACCAGTCAAATGACAAACACCAAATACTTTGGAGATACTCTCTCAAACACAGGTCAGAAATTCTTATCCCTCCATTGATAAAACAACTGCAAATGGGTTTCTCTGTGTAGGCTCTGTTGTGAGATCCGAATTTAGATTATAGTGTAAGATTCCTTTTCTTCTGATGTGTAAAATAAAACGCAATTGCCAGATAGAAGTATGATCTTCCTGGAAGATGTACGAACGTCAATAAAGCTTATAATAGTCTTGGGCTATAATTTATTCAAAACAGAATGGCAACATAAGTAGATAATAACAAATATCACATTTATCAAAAACATAAATATACTTTAAAAAAGGAAGTCATTATTTTTTTTAACAGTTTTAATAATGAAATGAATTGGTTTTTAATTTTCATTCTTTCAAGGAAAATTTTCAATTTTTAAAAACATTTTCGTAAATCAAAATTTATATAATTACCTAACACTTGTCCATTGCATCATATTTGTATTTTTTGCCTTTACAGCTTATTTTGACATAATGAGCTATTAAATTTTCAGAATGCATCTCGTGACACATTCAGGGGAACACCTCGTCCCTGTAACCTTGGTAAAGTGACAAAGTCAACAATCAAATTTATTATTTTCTTTACAGAACACCCCCCAACGGAAGGCTACCAGATAACGTAAGGTAAATTTACATAAAAAGACTTTTAATGATATTAAGTTTGAGTCTGTAATTTTTCTGGAATTCTCGCTGTTTCAACAATTTTACTTTGGTTTCAGACACAATTAAATTAATATTAATTTGTGATTTTTTTTTCATTAATTTACACTATATTTGTCAATAAATTTTCCAACAAATTGTCATGAAATCCTGAGAAAATATATGATTTATTTTAAAAAAAATTATATTATTAATCTTTATTTTAATAATATAAATTTTAATGAAATTTATATCATTAAAATAAATCTTAGACACAGTCAGAAGAGGTCCACCATTGAAAGTTCCTAAATAAAAACTTTGATGCACATCTAATGGTGAATTACTAATCATTATTACATGGACAGTACACATTGTGTGATAAGTATGTATTAAAGCAAAACTGTAATATCGTATTGCGGCTCGTATGTTTCTCGTCATTTAAAATTCATGAGTGTAAGATTTAATTAAAACATTTCTTTCTCTGTAATGTTCGAATTGAGTTCCTTTTCAGTTATTGAATTAAATAACATAGGGATATTTGATACTCATCAAGGTAACGAATACTCAAATTAATCGAGTTTTTGTATTTCATTCCATATAGAATAATCTTATCACGCAACTCCCATTTTTTTTTTTTTTATCTTACAATACATACTATTCTAAAAATGTTATTCTGCTTTTTATCAAATTAAACTCTCTGTATTCTTGGAGAAGGAATAAATATCTGTCGCCGAGTATAATGTTTATGAATTTAACAGTGTCATGTTGGGTGTTATGGTGCTGTTGATGACGGTGTTCGGTTCTTCAACGCTGAAGGTCCTGTACAGATTTCGCGATGGGTAGGGGGAAAAAAAGCTAACATTGACTGCCAGGAACCCACGACCTCTTAGTCTTTGGGTCAATATGGAAGGCATGAGCTTTTGTTCTAAAGATGGGATGCTCCCCCATTTTGGCACAATCTTTAGCCACATTAGCATATTAGAAATAGCCATCTATCTTGAAATCATACACTCATCTCCAGTTCTTGGCAGCCAGCCATAACAATATGGGAAGACCGGAAACCATTTTTCCTGAATGTTACAGCTGGTTTATCTTGATGTTCTTCTCTTAATTAACAAGTATTTATAAGTTACTCTTATTAGTGCTTACAAATTTCTTACCCTTTATATGAATAAAAAATCAATATGATGCGTATATTAAATAATAATGAATAATTCTGTTGCATTTAAAAAGAAAGTTTTTTTGCTTAAAGAATTCTGGCTTGATTTCTAAAATATTAGGTTGTTTGGAAAGTTATTTCGTTTTATATGAAAATGATAAACGTATAGCGAATAAATATTTTATTGAATTGTATATTTTCAATTCTAGTTCAATACCTTTTACCATTTTTCCTTTTACCATCTGCTTTCATACTAATAGAATGGTTGGTTTTCACTAGCAAAAGACTAATTCAGGTGGGAAAAACGAAATGACTTTTCAATCAACCCAATAGTTGCTTACTCTCTACCACAAAAATATTATATGCGTTTCTTATAAGACTTTCACATATACAGCTCTCCAGCCATTTTCATTCAAGCTGATGTAATATCATGTTACTCCAGTCAGTGGCTATAGTAGCAAATAACACTATTAAATCGGCCACTTAATCTTTTAATAGAACTGCTCGGGTGGAACCGATAGAAGAAAAATTAAGACGAAATCGAAACAATAAAAATTAAGTTTAAATATGTATAATTGTAAAAATATATATATAAATATATAAATATTATATTATTTATTTTACAAACAACAGTAAAAAAAGTTTTTTCAGTATCTTTTATTTATTTTTAAAATCCAACGCCCAAGAACTTTCTTTCACAGATAATGAACTATGCTTATGTATAGTAAGGATAGAAGCTTGGAACATTCTCAAGCACCCACTCACACGTTTTTACATATTATAAAGAAAAAATATATATAGGGGAAGTAAAAGGACAATACTCATCTCCCTATGCAACAGAAACTGGAAACAAACCTGCGACTTTTTACTCCGAAGATCGAGATCTTAACACTAGGCCACGGTCAGATTTCATTGTTGATATAACATAACCAGGAATTAAGCAAGCAAATTGGGGGGGGGGGTTCCAAACACTTTAAATTTGAGGAATTTAAAGATGCTGAAATGAATGCATCTCCATATTTCTATATCAGTATATCTTGGTAAAATAAATTTTCTGTCATTTTTTGAAAGTAAGCAAAATTATCGAATGAACATTTAAAATAATTAACACATTGCAATTCGAATTCCTCAAAAACCTCAATCACTTTTACATATATGTAAAAGATTAATATATTAAATTATATTAATGCAATGCATGTTTCTCATTTATTAACTTTTTACATTTGTTCGTAGTCTTAGCAACTTTTAATAAATTCTTAATCATTTAATGAAAAGATAAAGATATGGAGAACAGTTTAATTTGTGTTTTCCGAAATATAATAAATAAAAATTTCCAAAGTCTTTCCAAAAAATTAATATAACACTACCTCTTTGCGAGATTTACCAAAATCTTTTGGATATAATTTTCAATATTATAGTAATGAAATTTGATTAATAAGATTTCAATGGTATCTATTTTCATTTTCGAGTTGCCCTTTGAAAAAAAAAATCGATGTAGCGTTTGTCAACAATAAAATGTAAATTTCTCAGCATATTTACAAAAACAATAACAAAACATTTTAGATGAAATAAGCTTTAGGCTTATTTATAGGCTTTTCTTTTGATTACACTTGATAGAGTATGGTATAAAAACCTTTCTTTTCAGGTTTAGATCCAAGAGCTCAATATTTACACAATTATAAATTTTAATCCAATTTGTTAAATCACTTTTCATTAATTCGTTAATTGCTCAAAGCTTATGCTTACACATAAAAGATGATTAGACCAGGATCCACAGATTCTAAAAGTAGATTCCGAGCTACTACAAACACCCGAAGAGGACTCCAACTCATGACATTTGAATTGAAGGCGAGAGAGCTAACCATTCAGCTGTCAATTAGGTACCACTTTCTTGCAGAAAAGTCATGTTTTTTTTATATTTACTTGGATTCCTTAAATTTTATATTCTGTGCTATCATTTCTTTGCATTTGTTTTCTTTAAAAATTCTCATTTTTACTCAGAAAATTTATTATTTTAAACATTTACAATGTAACTAATCTTTGCACTTTTCCTCAGAGAATCTGTTAGTAAACGGCGGAAAATATCTTGCGGTATGTAATAAGTTTTTCTGATGAAAAAATTAAAATAAAAAATGCATCAAATGTTGCTACACTTTTGTTCTTTCCAGCAGGGAAAAAAAAAGGAAATAAGCTTTTTATTCTGCTGAATTTAATTAAAAATATTAAATATAGAAAACTTTGCATAGAGTTATTACATTCTTAAAATAAATATCACAATTTGTAAAATAAAAATTCAGAGAGTACCTAACTGTGAATAATAATTTCTTCCCTTTCTTTCGGCTGCACACGTACTCGATGAACTAGCTAGAAATCGAAAATAGAAAAGGTCAGCGTTCCACTTTCTTACCAGAAATCGCCCTTCACCTTAAACTTTGCCTCTAGTGGACAAAGATGGCCATTGTTTTGCGGTTAACGGTCATTATCCTCGTAGTATTCTTTGGTCTTGTCAAAAATTTATTGCGAATGAATGGACTTCAAGAAAGAAAGAAAGGATTGTAAGTGCAGTTATATTCCTACTGCTTTTCGATTCTTATAGCAGTAATAGGGAATTTTTTTCCTTCCTGGTAGTTTCTTGGCAACTACTTGACAAGTAATTCTCATTTTGAACCTATTTTAAGGGATATATTTATGGTTATCGAATTATCATCTGCCGATTATGGTACCACTGTGTATGTTCCATTGTTGCTACTAACAACAATAGATTTTTAATGAATAATAGGAAAAATTTTGAAAAGCATAAAGTAACATCATCAATAAATTATCTTTATACCTACATTAGGAAAGCAAAACATTATTTGTTTGTTTGTTGTTATATATATATATATATATATATATATATATATATATATATATATATAGATTGCCTTTACCTACATTATTATAAGAAGCATGATCATAGCAAAGTATAAAATTATTCAAATCTCAATATCTAATATACTTTAAAATTGTTAAATTCTAGTTTCAAATAAGAAGAGCTTATAGATTCCTCACTTGTTGGTTAATAGATAAAGTTTGGCAAAAACCATGAACTCGCCAACTTGATCTACAATCTTGCTAGGAAATAACATATGAACTGATGATTATCTATTTAAACCTTACTTTGGAAGAAACTGTAAACTCAACAAATATTTAGCCAGTATGAACTCTTTCACTATAGTGGTGTCTGATTAAGTCGAGAAGCTCTAAAATAGCAACCCTGTAACCAATTTCGAATCTACAGCCTTGAATCTTAATTGCACAAGCAAAGGATTAGCCTCTCAAATTCTATGTGTAACCAGTTACACTTGAATTTAGTCTTCAAATATGAATCCCCTTTAAACCGCTATACTATTCACGACTCATTTAAGAATAGTAGTGGTAAATTTTGTATTTATATCTTAAAATTATTGACAGCAATAGTTTTGTGTTAAATATGGAACGAAATTCGTGACTAAATCTTGCAATTAAGAGATGAATAGATGCCCAACCTGTCTAGTGGTTAGCGTACCTGACTACAGATGGGTGAGACCTGTGTTCGAATCCTGGCTCGGGCATGGATGTAATTTCTCTCTCTCTCTTGCTTGTCTTTGTCCTTTCTTTGTGTGTGTGTGTGTGTGTGAATGGTTGCCTACTCTATAAACGGGTACCTATGGCATGTGTGTACTGAGGAAGTCGGACTCCACACCAAATATGGTTCAATTGGAAAAGTGGAGCTGCGCACCCCATATTGTCAGCCTGGTTGATACACAACAAGAGATGAATAAAATTTTCAGAAGTCTTATGAACGCGATGATTCTTGGTTGAATGAAAAGTCTGATGATAAGAGGGCCATCTTTACCAACTGGATTTCCAGGGCTTGAATTCCATGGTTTTATTTTTTAAAATAATTTGAGCTTAATTTTTTTTTTTCCAGTAAATAATCTTAAGTAAATAAAGTCATTTTTATATAATGAATCTTTGATAGTACAGCAATCACCAGATAATAAATTGGATTAAAATTAATATACGAAATTAAAAGGAAATTATTATATAAAGCAGCATAAGACAGATATTTCATCCGAGATCTATTTAAGAATCAATTTAATATAATTTGTTTCATATTCTACTAACTTTTCATTATACGTTCAACATAAGGAAAAAATTCTTATCGTATTGTATGTCCAATAAAGTAAGAAACAGATTATGTGATCAATTATTTAAATAAAAATCAAGAATTTAAAAAATATTTCAATATTATGATTCAAATTTCGAACCTTTTAGCAGTCAATAACATCATCTAATTTCCTCTCTAAGTTTTCTTCACTTAGAATGTATAGCAAAAATCGCTTTACTATTAAAAACTGTGAATTTCTGAAGTAAATTTATGTATACTGATATATGTGATTAATCTAAGTATTGGACCACAAAAGTTCTTGCTAGAGTAACGATCTAAAGTTTGCTTTTTTATTTTTTTTATTTTTCAAAGTTTTTTCCTTTTTGTCACCTTCAGATTACGTGGATCGCTCCAGTGACTGCGCTTAACGGATTAATAATTAAATTCTTGGGGAAGATCAAGTTCATTTTTCGCGTAGTTTTTTTTTTTTTTTTTTTTTTCTAACTGTGGGAAATGGGTTGATATTGTTAATTGAGGTCTAGTCAGATTTGATACAATTCACGACATTGTTTCTAGATCGAGAAAATCTTATGGAATTTCGATCTTGATTTTAAAGAAACTAATTCTTGAAATTCTTGGTAAAAATTGAGTTTTGATTAATATTTAAGATAAGTGTAAACAGACTGAAAGTTTAAAAACAAATGGCAATTTAACATTTAAAACATTTAATTACAAAGATATAACTTAGTCTAGAGGTTGACTCTTTTCCGATTTCTACTTCATTTACCAATTAGATATATTTCAAAGCATACATCTCAGAATATTGTTCCACCTGACAGTTACAATGATGTTAGAGAGATAAATTAAAATAATTTGAACTTAACATATATTTAAAAATTAAAATAATGTTTAAATATAGGTTATGTGGTGTGTATATCTATTGATTTTAGATTTTTATATGACTTTTATTTCTAATAAAGGTTATCTGAATATCCTGTACAAAGCATTTCAATCAGAACTATCTTAAGAATCATTTAAACTAAGCATAAAATATTTTTTAATAAGTAAATGATCTTGATATCAGTTCATATTTTTAATTTTGCACATTATTGGTCTTAATTAAAACCATAAGACCCTCATTAAATACAATTGTATAATAGTTTTGATTTTTGAGATAACATATTTAACATAATTTTGCATTTCATATTTTAAGTGTTTTTAATATAATAATATTTAATATATTAAAAAATATTATAATATATAGTAAAATTATATAAATATATAATTTAATACATTTTTGAAAAATGCTTTCTAATTCCTTGATGCGGTGAGTTTATTGCGCATGTGCGAAACAGAAAGAAATGGTAACATTCTTCACCAATCCTACGTTTGACTTACTTTTTCTCGTGTAAAGCGATTTGTTCCATTCTATTTTAACAACTAACCAAAAAAATTTACAATGTATGAAAAATTTTCAATTATTTTGTTTCAAATAAAAATTATCATCAACAACAACATATCTTCTCGATAGATTATATGCCTTTATATCACATGGAATATAGTCAGCAACAATCCGCGCGAATGCATCTTTATCAGATATATAGGACCATTTTGGCTTTTAAAAAGTTATCGGCCGCAATTATTATATATTTATCACATAATGTTTAATTATAATAAAAATACTCGAAATGAAAATTAAAGAAGTAATATACTTGCATAAAAATTCACATAGACGCACATAGGAAATTGATTTTTGAATATTGTTAGACTTAAATCGTTTACCTCTTTATTTAAATTTTAAAGTTTACAAAAGGTATACAAAATAGTTTGGTAATTTATGACAAATTGTTTTAAGTTTCATTTGATTAAAAATTCTTTTATGTGGTCGAATACAGTATTTGAATAACTTAATTTAGCATTATTAATGTAAACAAACAATGGGATTTCTACAGATGGTTACTATATTTAACGTACATTTATATTCAAATATGCAGACTCATTATTTATTTATAAATTGCCTAATTTGCATAATTTTTACACGAGAATTTTAAGTCGCTTTTCTGCTGTCGGAAGATTACGTATAATGATGACATATTGCCACTTGTCGGAAGGCTTGAATTCATTTGATAAAGTTAATCGAATCTGCTTAGTTTAAATCATGACATAAGTACTGTGTTTTCATTGATAAAATACTTCCAGAAATGTGTGAAAAAAAAAAACACATTTTTTTTCTCCGATTCATCTCAAAGGAAAAAGTTACTATAATCTGGGAAGATTAAAAAAACATAATTTTGTTGGAGTTTCTCAATAGTTAATTTGCCTGTGCTTGTTCTCAAAAATGATATGTTCATCCAACACAGCCAGTTACGTCTATATAAATTTTTAAGAAATTATGCTTGTTGAGCACAATTACCTTCATTTACCTCAGATGATTTGAGTAAATGCAGAGAATTGTTTGTGATTTTATTTATTAGAACTTCACTAAGAACATGTTTTTCTAACTTGACTCTGATAACTTAAATACACAAATCACATATAAGTCTGTTGACATTAATAATTTGGCTGATAAAGAGGAGGCCCAGCATCCGGAAACATAAGTTCTTTGTGATTGATTAGCAATAAAAATATATTTACGTAATTGATATAGGTTACATATGCTTTATAAATACATATAGGTTGATAATCTATCTACTATTAGATATTTATTTGTAATATTTCAGAATAAAACATTGCCATCATAGGGAACAAAACATAATATAAAAACTCTTAAATGTCATCAAATTCGAAAGTTTGACAGTTTTAAATTTATAATTAAACAAATATTAGTTCTTAAAGAAGGTTTAGCAATTTTCATCGAGTACAATCATGAAGATTATTTAATAGTATAAATATAAGCCTGAATTAATTATATCAGGCTTAAAAAATTATATTGAGAATTGGAATCTATTGATTAGTTAGAAGAAAAATATTATAAATATGATTTATAGTCAAAGAAGTGTGAAAAATACTAAAGTATGGCAATCCACAAATTACATAAGATATTATCGTGAGATAAGGACATTTTATAAAACTTTAAAGGTATCTGAATTAACTTTGTAAAAGCAACAGTAGTTAGGAGTCAAATTTCTTTCCCTACAGTGTTGCTATTCAAAAATTAATTATTAAAATGCTAAATTTATTTACTCAGAGTTGATTAGAAAAATTTATTAAATGATCAGTCAAATTTGCATACATTTAGCTGCTATTACTGTTTCTTCTTGATCGTAATGAACCTTTAATTGACATGTCTACAAGGTTAAATATACTGTCAAATGATTTTTCAAACTCTGGTAACAAAAATTTGAGATTATACATTTGAAGCTTAAAAAAATGCATTGAATCTATATTCAATACAAGTTAAAATTCACATGGAAATATTTTTGAACTTTTGGAATTTAATAAAGTCTACATAAGGACGTTCCTGAAAAAAACTAATTATAACTTATTCAGCTTTTTAGAATACCTTCAAAACTAATTTTAGGTGTAAAATAAGTCTTGTATTTAGACAAGATAAGTATAATAGAGAATGGTGCATAAGTTTTGCGTGTGAAAAGAGAAAGAAAGCGTCACGGTATACTTTCACTATCCGATATCAACGTTACTTTCTTTCGTCACGTTTCTCAGCTCAAAGTTAAGGATCACTAGTCAAATAGTTCAAGAGACAAATGCTACAATTATGTTACTGTTGCACGCCCATATATCTAAATTATTGCGATTTCTAATGAATAGGCCGGTAGGCTCTCTTTAACGGAAATGGGCACCACTTCTTATAACTATGTTGTTAAGAGGGGAAAGGCAAATGGTTTTTATCTTGGTATTAAAGCAGAAATGTTATTTTTCGATGAAGGATTGTGTTAGGGCAATACATGAAAGTTTTTACTCAAGCGAGAAATACTTCCTTCATCAGAATGACGTGTTACCTCTGAGGGTATCGTCAATTGCAAATGTATCAATTAGAAAAATCAATTTTCATTTGCAATAATAATTCGGATTGCAATAAGTTTCCAGACAATTAAATAAAGCATTTTTTAAAAATTTGAATTGGTTTCTTAAATTAATATTTTGTAATATAGGATATTTGTTTTATTTTTTTCTTGAAAAAAAAAGTATGTACCCAGAATCTAAGCATTTTTTCTGGTTTATAGGAAGACAAAAAGTTTTTTTCATATTTAGAAACCGAAACCGTTGGTTTTTGTCTGTAAATAGTCTTATAATGTAAGGATGTGTTCCGATTTAACTATTTTTATTTTAATACTTATATGAGAAGTCATATTTTCTTTCTTTGTTTGCTTCCCATATATTTCGAAATTTTTGTTGTAAATTGAAATTACAAATTAAGATTTCTTGAGTATGTCAATTTATGCTTAAATCTAATGTTTCTGTGTTTGGACGTTTTGGTTGATGCCTCTGAGTATGTGTCGTACTTTCAACATTTAGCTATTAAATTCATTTTGTCAATAAAGTGTCTAATTATGCTATTAATTAGAATAATTTATCACATTGTAAGATACTCTCAATTTTTCATTATTTTGAATTGTGCATTAATTATTAAACTAAAAAATGTTAATATGTAAGGCAATACCTATCTACGTTTAAGAGATGTTAAAAAACATTGCATAACTTTTATAATTGATCCCATTATTTTCCACGTTACATACTTCTGAAAACAAACTTCAAAGCTGTAAAAAATATAAGTTAAAGCAATTCTGCTATTCATTTTAGTAATTTGTGATATTGTTATATAAGTAAAATAATGCTCTTGCATCAAATTCCATTTAACGAACACGCGGTATCGAACTTTTTAAATTTTATTGTTTATTAATAATAAATCGATGGTGTTTATGTAGAGTTTAACTGTAACATGTAGTTCCTGTGGAAGAAAACTTGGCAGAAATCATAATATATTTTAAGCATTATCTTTTTTATTTACAAGTATAATGGACACGAATATTATCCTCTGGAGACTGTGGTGCCTAAAGTTCCAACAAACTGTACCGTCAACAATGGTGTCTTTGTTGAAAATAAATGACCCCATGAAATCCTGTCATATTATCCTCGAAGATTAACTCCTATTTTTTCTATTGTAAATTACACGTTTCATTAAAACCAAAAATATTTTCACTGCACAGAAGATTGCTTTGGAAATTAGAATTTAAATCAATGAAAAATAGAAATTTTTTTTATTTTAAGTATTTTTTTTTAACTCTTTTGTTGAGTTTTAAAAAAGAGTTGAAGCGTGGGATAAAATGAGCATCTTTTCCCCGCCAAATTGAAATATTTGTGTCATACTTTCGCGGTGTTTTAGTCCCACGTGAGACGCTCCGATTGGTAAGGCCATTTTACTTCCGTTGTTGAAGCTTATGTCCTAAATACTGTCGCGTGCTATTCTCTCTCTTTCTCTCAAATGACGTTAAGTTCTAAGATATATACAGTTCATTTCTTATTAAACTTTTTTTAAAAGTTCTTTTTCCATTAATCTCTTTCTCTCTCATGAGTAGATGATCATTATTTTCGTGTCCTGAAATCAAGATTAGGCTTTACTTCCTATTTTGCTTCTTAATTCGCTTTTCAAACCACTTCTAGAACAAATTTCGATTTGTGGTGAAATCGTGAGAAATTTTTAAAACCGCGCAACTAGTATAACGAGTTTTTTTAAGGCAATTTATTTTTAAACCTAAATAGAAAATACCTTTGAGAGAATGTGTGATGCACTTCCTTTAAAACAGACATATTTCCATCTTTGTTTAACAGAAAATCAAAGTATAATATAGCGCAATTTTTTTCACAAGTTTAAAAATTGAAATCACAATTTTGGTTTTTGATTAGTAGGAAAGCAAATATTAATTAGCATGTATGAAATAATTCCATGATAGATTATAAACAAATTTTTCTCACTTTATTCTGTTTTTGAGATATGGCACATTTTCACGAAATAGAAAGGCAATTGATGTTCTTAAGATTTAATTTTAATTAAAAAAAACATCTCAATTTCTTAACTGTTACTGGCATTTGTACTTATTTGGAACAAATTTGGGAGAAGGAAGGGAAAACAAAAGTGTGTTTATGCAAATTTACATTTCATTTATTTTTTCTTTTTTTTTTATGTGCATACGATTGATTAGTGTGTAGCGAGATTTTCAAGTCAACCAGTTTTTTATAGCCTTGACATTCAAGTTGTCACATTCCAACGGGTTGCTAAAGGTAATTTTCAAGTTGATAACACTTAAACTATACTTTTATAGCTCACAATAAATTTATCACACAATAAATTGTTAGTGACTTTTATTAATACTTATTATTTATTATTTTATGGGTATACATTCTAAAACCGCTTGGAAACTATTTACTATTGTAAATCGTAATTAAATTTATTTAGTTTCGTGAGGTATTGTATCTTCCGTTCCATTATAGTTAAAAAAATTTAAGGATTTGTTAATAAATTAGCCTAAACATTGAGTATCAAAAAGTTAAAGACCATCAATCAACACAAATCGATAAAACATAAATATTAGTAAAATAACAAAAATAAACTTCTGAAACCAGTTATCTTAAGACTAGGTGTTATCTTATTGTTAAGTATTAGGTGTGGCATTAATAGGACCGCAATCGACCAATGGATCTTCAAGACATTTTGGAAGGATTGATGAATGCTGATTTTCATGATCAGCATACCTAAAAATTACTTGTTTAATCCCTGATCGTCATTAAAGTTGTCCGCGAGATAAATAAAAAATTAAATGTAGCACGTAACCCAGACAAGTCTGCCCACCCGTGTGTGAATAGCTTGTTGTAATTTTTTTACTATTTTCAATTTAAGGATACAAATTCTAGAAAATGATTAATATAAAGTAGTTATAGTAACAGGTGAATGTCAATTCAACGAACTTTGCCTCCTGAGATCTTACTCAAATCTTCACATTTTGAGACCTTTGAATTATTTTTTATAAGGAGAGGTCAAAACATTGAGCTGAAATTAATACGTATTATTTTCAGCTCAATGTTTTGTAATATTTTGCTCTTGCAACTATGTTCTCTTATCGCTACTTTGATCTGCGTTTATAGAAAGTAATGTGTAACTAACTCCTTTCAGACTTGAAAAAAACATCACTCTCAAATGAGTTGAAAATGTGGATGTGAATGTTTTATTCTCATGTTTGCAGAATTGTTCGTAATGAAAAAGAGCTAATGAGCGTGAATAAGATTGAGTACATGAACTGTCCAACTGGTTATCAACAAAAATAAACAAATGGAAAAATCACTCATAATTAAAAATTATAAAAGTTAGAGTATCATATTTTGTAAGACCAATTATATTTTTTCTTTTACTGTACCATAAATCAAATGCAATTATAACGATAGTCCTGAGATCCTGGCACTGTGTTTTAAAAGTGATCATGGTCTGTGTGATCATGATATGAAAGTGTTTCAAAAGTTTTCAAATCATTGACTACTAATATGTTTAAAAATATTTCTTTTATGTATTATTTAATATTATCTATTTCATACTATGAATTCATTCACATTCCTATATATCATTTAATTCATAATTAAAAAATTCAAAATCGTTTATTTTTTGTTTATTTCAGAATAATTATGATTTTCCATTTAAAATTTTTAATACTAAGCTTTGAAAGCTCTAATTATGCGAAAAATTTATTCTTTTCAAAATTTTAATTTATTCTTGTTAGAACATGTTATCATTCCCTTTATGAATCACATAAAAAAATACAAAGTATAATATAAATTATATGTATTGAGGAATAAAGAAAGAATTACTTTTCTTCCCAGAATAGCATTATGAATATTTTAATAGCTGATAGCTATTGAGACGCATTTTTCAACATTCATAGCAGATTTCCTCTTCCAAAGAGACTTGTCATAAATAGTATGCTGTCTGCCTCGAGAAACTCTCAAGAACCCATTCGACAGATATTTAAACAAAAAGCAAAAACTCATTTATCTCTTGTTCGTAAAAATTGATATCAAAGAAAATCAAATTTAGAACCTTCCAAATGCAGAACGAGGCTGTTGTTTTAGAATTGAGCTGGAACAATATATCAATTTGATGCCAAGAGTAAACTGACTAAGCCTTGAATATTTAAAATTTGAATTGATCCCATAGATATTTTCAGTGCACTCTGTTGCTTAATATGTTTTAAATATACCTCTTAATTTAACTTATATTTAAATTCGATCAACCGGAAGCTTGTCCTTTCACGGTATTCTTGGATGGCCAGGTAGATTTTTGAATGGCCCTGCAAACTTTTTCAATCAACACTAGTATTTCCAGCATTTGCCAATGAAAATCCTATATATTAGGTTGGAGAAAAAGTAATCCATTATTTTTTCGGTAGACGTCTGTAGTGATCGCTATCGCGTGAGGTATCTATCAAACAGTTTCAAATTTATGCTCATTGGAAGGGTGACATTTGACACTAAAATATTCTCTTGCGGTTTTTTGTTTGATTAATTCAGTTATGAGTACAAGGTTTTAAAAGTAGAAGACAACAAACAGAAAATTCGATACATTTTAGTTTTTCTTTTATAATGGCGAAAATGCTAACCAGGTGACTAAAATTGTGAAAGGTGTTTATCGTCCTATATATGACTGTAACAACCAGTTACGCACAATTTTGGTTCCATCAATTCCGTTTGGGTATTTGGATGCTAAAGATGCACCTCGCATGGATACAACATCGTCGAGAATGTCTATAAAATATCAAAAATTATCAAACTTGACAGCATGTCAGCAGTCGTAGCTTCGCACAAGACCTAAAAATCTACATGAAAACTGTTTTAAACCTTTTTACAAAGCGAATCTGAAAGAAGTTACAAAAAGTTCACGTAAAAACAATGGTTTTTTTTTTCTTCAACCTAATATCAAATTCAAAAAGCAAAATATCGTTAAAGTATATCAATTAAGATGACAAGGACATATTTACAGACATAATAATTCAAACTGAGTTTGAAAAAGTAACTTTCCACGAAATCGAAAAGAAGAGAAGAAGATGCAGACCCAGTATCAGTTAGCTGGATAGCACTGAGAAAACACGGAATAAAATTGAATTAATCTTTGATAACTATAATAGCGATTTATCTAGGTTTCATTCACACTAACTGCTCTGTCTGTAACGGGCTTTAGTGTCGAAGAAGAAAATGAAAAGTTGCTGAAATGTTAGCTTAGTTACTCTTAAGAATAATTAATGGCAGGCATTGACTTTTCTTTCACTTTTAATTTGTTCTATTTTAAGGCTTTGTATGAAAAAGAGGATTTATATTATTTTTCAAATGAAATAAACTATCATTTTTCTAAAAATAAAAGAGCAAGTATTTAAGATTCGTTTGACTGTGACGTGTAGAAAAAATTTCGCAATAACATTCTTTTATCTCTTAAAACAGTAAAATTTTATTTGTATTCCTCGTATTAATATTGCACTAAAGCCATACACCAACCGTTTAAAGATCTACAACTAATCTTGGTGAACTCAGCCTTATAAGTTATGAAACTGAACACTAGTTTACGAATGTTTTCAATGGAAAAGAAGTAATATTTTATTAAAATTTTTTATTTGTTATTACTTTGTAAAACGGCAAATAATTACTTAATAGTAAATTTTTGAATATTTTGAAGCATTTAAGAGAAATTGTTTTACAATTTTTCATTGATGACTTTATAAAGAACATTTGTCCCAAAACATGATGTACTTCGCCTCATTTATATATATAAAATGAAATACTCTAAATTTTTCATACCTTACTCATATTAGATAATGAATTATAGAATTGTTTCTAAATATTTTCATAAATAGTTAATCAAAGTATAATAATGTAATCGAGGTTTATTAGTATTAAGCAAAAATAAATTTATTTATGTATTTAAATTATTTCTTAAAAGTGTAATATTTTAATTTACAGATATTTAAAATGGAAAATAATGAAACTCTCTTATGATAGTAATACATAAATTCTGCTTATTTACTTTTTAGATTTATTTACATATAAAAAATAAATTTATTTTAAGGATTATTTTGGTTTTATGAGTGTTTCTGTATTTTAAAGCATTTAAATGAAATACCTATTTTTAATTATAGGATAAAATGTGGCATTTCCTCTTAGTATTTCTGGTGATACTATATACAAGAAAAATTGATGCTAGACCTGACTTCCTGGATTCTATGAGTAGGCAGTTTTTTGGAGTTTCCAATAATGAAGAACAACATAGTCAACACCAACGGCAAGATCCCAATCC
>JAPDSC010009200.1:243374-258976 GCA_026290005.1 Latrodectus geometricus | reverse complement strand
CTCCTTGTCCGCCATCTTGTTTTAATAGCGTACCGTACACTGGGATAGAGCCGCTGTTAAGTATATTATCTTTTTCTCTTATTTATCTTATTATACCCCCATCACTACTGGGGAACTCGGTGAAAATGCGCTTTAGGTCCCCTACTCTGCCAACTTGGCGAAAGTATGCTGTGTGTCCCGTACTTGGCGGGTTTTCAAAAAAGCTGTTGCCATGGTGATAATGGAATACGGTTTTAAGCAAATTAGCAACCAATGAAAATGACTGATTTTTCAAACTGAAACTAATTAATAACCAATGAAAATGCTAAAAGAAAAAAACCAATTAATGAGCATGCGCGAAAAAGCGCAAATTATTTCCTCCGGAGGTTGCCATAAAGAGTTCATTAGGTAAGAAAACATCCGGTTTACCACGCTTGGTGCATTTATCGCCAAGTTGGCAGAGTAGGGGACCTAAAGCGCAGATTAACGAGAAAGTATTCTATTTTTATTACTTATTAACCAAATGCATTCTTAATTTTATATTGAATTTATCATTACGGATTGGAACAACTTTGATAAAATTATGCGCCAAATCTGGTACTCCCTACGGACTTTTTAGGGTTGCTTTTTCTTATTTTAGTGCTGCTAATTTAGGTTTTTCAGCTTTTAGGTTTTTGCTGTAGCCAAATTTAGCATTTTCTTGTATTTTGTACCATTTTTTGAGTTTTTATTTATTTATTTATTTATTTTTTTATTTATTATTTTTTTTAAAGTTTTTTATGTATTAATTGGAACTACTTTGATAAATCGGAAATTTGGCGACGCTTACCACGCTTGGTGCATTTATCACCAAGTTGTCAAAGTAGGGGATCTAAAGCACAGATTAACGAACCCTGTTAGCGTTTTGTCGAATAATTATCATGCATTCATTGATCAAAATTTTTGCATCCATTATATTTAGAGACAATTTCGGGCGCTTTTGGAAGAAACTGAATCAGAGTACGGAGATCTCTTATTGCACACAGACGTGAAATGGTTAAGCCGTGGTGTTTTTTAAGAAGATTTCGTATTCTGTTTCCAGAAATAAGAAATTTTCTACAAATAAAAGGAGAGCACATTACTGAATAGGAAGATAGGAAATGGCTCATGAAACTAGCTTTTTTCTGCGATATCACTGCAAAACTTAACGACTTAAACCTAAATCTACAAGGAAAGAATAAATGTTTAACAGACATGATGAGTGCGATTAAAACTTTCAAAGGATTGATAAAAAGGTATGCGTCTCAATTAAAAAAACATGAAATAAGAATCTTCAAAAACATGGAGGAAGAGTGCATCCATAATCCAAACCGAGACTTCAAAGATTTCGCTGAACACTTAGATGTTTTGTTTGAAGAATTTGAAAGAAGATTCACTCACTTATTTAGGTTGAAAGAAATATTCAATTTTATGATATTTCCATTTAATGAAAATGACAACATTGATGGAGTATCTGAAAAAAATAGGACATTTAATAGATACCACTTCAGTCACGGTCGAGTAAGAAATTAATAAATTAAGATGAGATATATTTCTTAAATCCAGAGCATCTAGCGATACTGATTTTTGGAAATTAATTTCTGAGGAAACGTTTCCAAATATTTACAAATTGATTTTGTATTTGAAATCATACTTTGGATCGACGTATCTTTGTGAATCTGCTTT
Organism: Latrodectus geometricus; assembly: GCA_026290005.1. Taxonomy (NCBI): domain Eukaryota; kingdom Metazoa; phylum Arthropoda; class Arachnida; order Araneae; family Theridiidae; genus Latrodectus; species Latrodectus geometricus. Next base: position 257,293 of record JAPDSC010009200.1, on the reverse strand, counting down.
TTCAACCATGAACGCCATAAAAACTAAACATCGGTCGCGTTTAACAGATGAACATATAATTTCGTGTTTGTGCATTGCAATAAGCTCGTATCAGCCACAATATGATAAACTTGTCGCAGATATACAGTGTCAAATTTCATCTTAACAAAGTGAATTGGATGGTTAATTTTTATATATATGAATACTTTGATTATTTTCGTCAGTAAATTTTTATTTTGTAAATACTAAGGTTTTTTTTTTTTTTAGAAAAATTAAATAATATACCATTTTTTCTGTTACCGAAATTAAATATTTAAACATATACGTTATTTCTGCCATTGGTAGACCACCTTCGATTTTTTAAATGTGGAGTAGACCACGGATCCCAAAAGCTTGGCTATCCCTGCTCTAGACTAACATTCAAGATTGGATCGTCTTCACTCTTCTCCGTCTTCTATGTCTAGCGGCAGTATTTATACCTCAGTTAGAGTGAAAAATCTTGGTTCGTTGTTCCTGGAAAGTTCTCGAGGTTTTCTCGCTTAAATATTGAGCTTAGAGCTTTGGGTATCAATTTTTCCAGACATTTTTTTTTTCACCAAGAATCTCGCCAAAAGATCACCAAATCAAAAGAACGCTGCTTTTAATATATATATATATATATATATATACAATCTTTTTATATATTCTCTCTTTAATTCAAAGACTAATGTGTTATAAATCCGAATAAAAGTTTTAAGAATTAACACAAGATATTAAAACATTTCATTTGTGCAGAATTATTTGAAGAAATATTTTTCAACCAAAATCGTAAATTTCAATAACTTTTAGAAAATAATGATTACAATGTTTTTTAAAAAACTAATTATTTTGTATTTCATTGCAGGTATACAGAAAGAATGGGTTGCCGCTTATTGGGTTTTTGTGCCTATGTTGAAAAAATATAATTGTATTTTAATTAAATATTCATATGAATAAAGCAAAAATTTTCTAAAATCATTCTATTAATTTACGTATTAAAAAAATAAGAGGAAAATATTTAGTGTAAAATACATAAAATATGTTCTTGTTAAGGTATATTTAATATTATTCCACGAAAACTAGATAGAGTGCGTTGTATGGAAAGATGAATAATACTAAACACACAAAAGGAGAAAACTTTAATTCCTCATATTGCTAATAGAAGCAATTTGGAAAAAATAAAAAACATTAGGTACTTACGTATTAACACCACGGCAGCAGAAGTTTCTCTGATGCGCCAATAAAGAGCAATCCTGTTGTTCGCAAACAGTTATCTTTTGGATACCTTTTTGCCTTGTTTGCTGATTTTTGAAGACATTTTTCAATGCTACGAAAATGTGTCTTTGATATTTTCCAAAAATAGATGCAAATTCATTTTCTCAGAAGTGAAATATTTTGCCAAAAAACGTAAATGTACCCATTCACACGATTTGAAAATTTATTTTGGTAAATGTTCGTTTTGGAAATGTAATTTAAGACGGTATGATTAGCAAGTGATACCTTCAAGCCAGTTGTCTTTTCTAAGTGATACTTAGAAAAGACAATTGGTTTGAAGGGAAACAGTTAAGAGAATGTGGGGCAGTGCTAAATGATGGAATAAGAGACATTGAGAGACAGCGAGACATCATTTAGAATCTTATTTAGCAGCGTTCATATGGTCACAGCCTCAAAGAAAATCGAGACTATTTTGAGTCTATATTAAACTCTATATCGGCCCACTTTTCCCTGAAATCCGATTAACTACTTTGATTTTAAATAAAGTGTTTTGATTTATGATTTGTCGCAATTGTTTAATCGACTGTGATAAACTCGGTAGAAAATTTAGCTTTCATAAAATAGGTAGAAGCCTTGAATTCAACTTTTGAATGAGATCCAACAAAATGTAAAATTTATTTCGTAGTAACTAAAAATTAAAAATTCACTCATAAAAGAATCTTTTCCAAATACTGAAGATGACCTTAGTCTAATTTTTAAAATAAATCAGGAGAGAGAGTCTAAGCTTACCATTTTTACGATGTGAAGAAATACTTTAATTAGAACAACTTGATAGGCCAAGATAACTTATGTTCGAAGGTTTATTAAATTGCTCGCGAGTGCGTGAGATGTGTTTACAATACAAAGAAAAATATCTTTAAAACAAACAAAAATGATTCTTAAAAATAAACAAAACATTCCAAAATAGAATACGAAACTTCTTTTAATAACTAAACATTTTACTATTTTTAACTGTGATAATAATAACGAAGCATTTAGAAAATTTTTTTTTTTAATTTTTTCTTTAATTAAGTATTAGTACAGTATCTTGTATTAGATTTGGTATATGTTCAATTTAAGAATACTTACTTAAGTTAAAATGTTAAAATTTATGAATTTTTCTTATTTTAGAAATAGTAAATAAACATGACTTCAAAAATCATTTTTTTTCATTTTTGTGGTAAATGTATACATATGGGGTTAGAAAAAAATAACTTTTGTTTTCTTAGCATAAAATATAAAACTCAATTTTTTATTCACAAAAATGAACTTTAATCAGTTAAATATCTTCCATTCTGTGTTCGATGACTTTTTTCCAATTTCAATTCTGATAATTACTTCACCCCGCCAAATAGAACTTCTGGTCTTTATATGCGAAACATTCAACTAAGTACGCGATTTGAGGCCATCATTATATTTCAAAACTTTTATACGATTTGAAATAAATAATAATCCGAGGTGCAAGGTCGGGCCACATTGGTTGGAAAGTGTCTCATCACCCAACTCCTATGTTTTGTTAAACATTTGTCAGGCCACGCATAAATGCGGGGAAACACAGTTCCTTTGTGATTTGCGAGTTCTATGATTTTCGCCAATTGCCCACGATTTGTAAAATTGGATGAAACAATCTGAATTCATTGATGAGAACTTAGAAGCAGGAATATTGAATTAAAATTAAATTATTTAGAAGTAGCTAAAAATAAATGCCTTTGTAATCACGCCAAATTGACATCGATTTTTCTCCGATGCATTTCAGCTTTTGATTGATTTGTGCTGGTTCATTATGATGGGAACATTATTTTTTTCGGTTAATATTTTTGTATGCCATCCATTTTTCGTCGCCAATGATAAGTTAAAAAGAAAAAAAGTCGATTGCATTACGTTTGAAATGCGTATCTCTAACAAATTTTGAAAATTACAAAATTTTAGCCAATTTACGAATTTTGAGATTCTTGCAGTTGGTAAAAACCTGATACTCTAACAAAAAGAAAGCAATAATACGCGTTACTAAACTAAGTAAGAACTTTTTAAAAAAAGGTTTTTTAAATCATTGCCTTGTTTCAATATCACACCTTAGGTAATTTCAAAATTATATATACATGAAAAGTCAATAACAATGATGTCAATAAACAAATGATAATAATTGCTAAATATCATCAAAAATACATCAAAGAATCTTTCAATCCTAACTGTGCAATAAGAACATTTTTTAATATAGCAACAAGTTGATAATAAATCAACAAATTTGCAACAAAGAATTTATCATTTACATATTGATTACCAACTAATGTTCATTAGAAAGTTTTCAATGAAAAAGCAACAAATTAATTTTTTCTCATATTGCACTTTATTTTTCATTTAGAATTAATTTTCATTTTTTTCGTATTAGATGCTTGACACAATAATGTTGTTGTCCAAAGCTACTTTCTTGGTTTTGGGAAAATTGAATTTAAATATGTGACCGAATTTTTTTCTATTTTCAGACATTAAGAACGCATGCAAAATGAAATAATAGAGAATTAGAGGTTTCATAAAAAGTAGCTGAAAATATTTAAACTCGGAGCATTCCAGCGTCATTAAGTTCAAACATTTGTGTAAAAGTTTGTTATTAATATTGAGTAAAAAATCCTTGACTGCAAAAATATCACTAGTAGGGAAATAAATACTTTATCATAATAAAATCTTGCAAAACTTTATTGTTTATCTTTCATGAATAAGAGTATGCATAAAAATAGTTAAAACTTTTCTGTATGTTTACTTAAGGAAAATTATCAAGAGAAATTTTCATATGAATATATATATAACAGCACTTCATTTATCTCTAACCTTTAAGAATATGTAGAAGGTTTGCTTAAATAATAGAACCAAAGATTTAATCATATGCTAGAATTTAAGAAATTTCAAGCATGTTTGAAAACTACTCTTTGATAGCAATTTTCGAGAGTGAGAGAAAAATGGCGTCATTCCATAATTCTTGCAATTCCTTAACTATTTGTTATCGAATTTGTGACATTTAATCATTGCAATTACTTTTTTATTTTTCGAAAAGTCTTAGATAGCTACCAGTCACTAATATAACAAACAATTTCTAATGTTCTTATTTACAACAGTTATTAAATCTCTTTTTGGAGAAAGAAAAAACATGAATTTATTAGCTTTCGAATGTATTTATCTTGAAATATCTCAGACAGATTGGAAATATTCAGATTTTGGACAATGTTTGCTCAAATTAGTCTTATTCTATTTTAAAAACATTATTTCTAATGATTTGGAGACTTTTTGACGAGATTCTTGGCAAGAAATAAATACTTCTAGAAAAATCCATCCCCGAAGTTCCTGAACCATTATTAAGCGAGATAGCATATAGAACCTTCCAGAACATGGCGAAACTCGTAGATTTCACACCAAGTCGGAATAAATACTGACGCCCGACATGGAGGGAGTTAGTGAAGACTATCAGTATTGAATGCTAGTCTCGTGAATAAAAGCTGTTGTCTTTCTAATGTATTAGAGACTTCTGTGATTGGAAGCAGTTTCCTGTAGTGTTAGATGAATTGGGGCTGTGTAACTGAGATGTTTAAGAGATTATTTTATTGACTCTCAATTAACACAGACCCAGAAGCGTGGTATAGTAAGTACAAAATAACTTTTCTGATTAACTTAATTGAATAATTAACAAATTGAAAAAACAACTGATTTAATTAATTCATATTCTGAAATAATTAAAATAAATCAAATATTTACACTTAACGTCACAGTATCATTTGAGAAAATTTATTACAGTTAACATTCTAATTAAAATAAAATAATAGCTAAATTTCTTTCCTCTGAAATTTCTAATAAAAAATTTTATTTTAAAATAAAATGACCACATAACATATGCACTGTTAAAAATTAAAATTATATATTCGAGAAGAAAATATCCAAATTTCTGCAAATTCGTGAAGTTATAGATAAAACAGACTTGCAAAAGATCGAATCTGCAAGCCCCTATCTATAAACTTATAACAATAGCTTAAAGTTTATTATTTAAACTCATGAGAGTTAAATAACAGAAGAAAACGTTTGCTAAAAGAATTCAGTTAATAGACAATGGTTTATCACACCGGCAGTCTGCTAACCTTTAGGGCAAGATGGGATATTCAACGCTGTTTATCACGATGATTGTGAGTAAACAGCAAATTTTCCTGTACCCAGCCTCAAGTGGGCTCTACCAGTTAGATGAAAGCTGCCACGTCAGATTCTCCTAAATGTAGAAGTTTAAACAGAAGACCCCCTAACATTTCACTTGTCATTTCCAGAGGTATTATTTCGTTTGGAGAATATTGCGACCACCATCTATTTAAAGTGCCCCAGCTGCCTTTAATAAACATGAGTCAGGATTTGAGCTCACTGCCTTCAGACATTGAAAATGATGCCCTAACCAACTAGGCACGTTTTTCTGGCAATCATCGTCAGAAGCCAATGTAATTAGAAAAGGAAAAATCTGTATTTTTAGAAGAGACAAATAAGCCGAAACAATCTGTAGCGTAGCGTGGAGGCAAGGCAATTGATGACAATTTTAATTTATTGTTTTGAACAAATTTTTAATACAACTTTAAAAAACAAACATGACTATATAATCGGCGGACACCTCCAGTGTGCAGTCTCTCTGAGAATTAACTCTCCAATAATAATAATAATAATAAAAAAAAGTAAACAAAATCATAATCGGAAGGGAAGAGGAGGGCGATAGATTTTAGCGCGCATGCGCTATTCTGATCTTTCCCTTTTCTCGTTACAACTCCTACCCCCTTCGGGAGGACTTTTACATGAGTAAAAGTATCACAATGCCCAAACAAAAGATGATTAATTACGAGAACATTATAAACTTAACCACATATAAAATAACATTAATTACTTTCATTTTTATTATAACATTTTAAAAATAGAATTATTCTGGAAGTTTTAATAAGATACAAAAGAGATAATATAAATGGAAAGAAATATTAAAAATAATAATGAAAAATGTTCTATTTACAAATTCTACTAAGGACAATGGCATTCTTATGTAAAACCCCCTTTCGATGGATTAATTCAAAATTAAAGGGCTGTAATGCTAATGCCCAACGCATTAACCAAGGGTTTGAACTAGCATTGGAATTTAACCCTACTAAGGGGTTATGGTCAGTATCAATTCTAAATTTTTGACCTTCTAAGTAACATTGTAACTTTCTTGCTGTCCAGACTATTGCAACACATTCTTTTTCAGAGGTACAGTATTTTTTCAGTTTCTTTGTAAATTTCCTACTAAGGTATAAGATTAGATGTTCTTTTACTTATTCATCCAATTGAGAAAATACTACACCTATTCCTTCATTTGATGCATTAGTTTGCAATATAAATACTTTTTCATAATCGGGAGCATATAACACTGGTTTGTGACTTAGTTTAATTTTCAGCTCATTAAAAGCAGTTTCACGCTCCTCCGACCACACGATTTTTTCTTTCCTTTTAATTTATCTGTCAAGGGAGCTGCAATAATGGAACAATTAGGAATGCATCGTAATATCCTGACAAAGCTAGAAAAACACGAATTTCTGTTTTTGTTGTAGGAACTGAAAATTTCTTAATGGCATCAATTTTTAATTCTGGAGTTTTTTTTTTTAATTTCGGCTAACCATATGGCCCAAATATTTGACATATTTCTGAGCAAAAACACATTTAGAAGGTTTAATATTTAATTTTGCCCAAAAAACTCAATAAAAAACATCTAAATGTTTTAAGTGAGATTCCCAAGTATAAGAAAATATGGAATCGCAAAGGATTCCATTCATTGTAACAGTTCGTTTACCATTTTACAGAAAAAATATGGCGCATTTTTTACACCAAAGACATTCTAAGCGGTCTGTAACAAACATAATTTGTTACTAAAGTCACTAATTTTTGAGCATTCTGACTAAGGGGTTGGTGTGGTTTTATGACGCAAGGTCCAAAAATAGACATGCTGCGCCAAGACTAAAATTTCAGTTTTGCATTTTTTTTAAAACCCAAATATTAAAATCTATTTGTATATAAAATCGATAAAAAGAAAAATATATAATTATACAAATAAAATTTAGAAAAACCTATTGCCCTTAAAAAAGCAAACAAGTTTATGTGGGATGGTTCTCCCAACAAATCAAATATTAAAAAATGGGTTTTAAAAAAATGTAAGAATTCGTTAAAATCCTTGCATGAAATTAAAATATGATAAATACTATATGGTTCATCACACATTTCAAACCATGTGGATTTAATTCACTTAGAAAATGTCTGTGTGTGATACGTGTGTATCCAACACGGAGGCGAATCAAACGGACATCAGCACTTCGCAGAGGTGAAACTGATAATGTAGTGCGATATGGGAAAATTTTACACAATTTGTTGGTGACCTGCATGCTCCAAAGTTCCTGGAAGAGAGCATAGATTAGCTTTCTCACATCTAAAAGAGGAACAGATGGTTGAACTGTAGGTGACCTAACTTTAGCAGCTGTGTCAGCCTTTTCATTTCCCTCAAGATCTACATGACTTTGGAACCAACAGAAGATTATTTCATAGCCCTTGCATTCTGACAAAGGGGAATCTGCCAATAGCCTTTTGCTAAATCGATAATAAATTTAGCACTTGAAACAATTTAAATCCTTTCAATATTAGAGAGCGGGAAATATTCCGTTTTTGTAATTTCATTTAATTTTCTATAATCAATACAAGGTCTTTATTCTCTGACAAGAACTTCTAGCATCATAGGGGATGTGTAATCTGACATTCCTGCTTCAATAATTTTATTAGCTAACATTTTATTTATTTCTATTTTATCGCGGAGATATTCTATATGGTCTAGCACGTACTGGTTTATTTGAAATCAGTTCAATACCGTGCTCTACAATATTTGTTATTATGGGTTCATTAGAATATATGTCAGAATATTTACATAGCAGTTCACTTAAATTTCGAATCTGTTCTTTATTTAATCTCTTTGATAAATTATTCTTTTGAATTAATTCAGAACATTTGGGTTATTTTCAATAAAAGGGAATTATTTTTCTAAATCTGGAAGGTCTTTAATCTCGTCTAATTTAACCAGATTTATAACATTAGATCTACTGTAATAGGGCTAATAGACTCACATGATAAATATGGGATTTCTCTTTCTTCTTAGATAAAAAAATAATAGTTATTAGAGATTTTTGACTCTATTGTTCCTGGGCCATGCCATTAAACAGCTAATTTATTAGCAGGAGAAGGCTTTCGCTTTTCTTGACACTCTTCCATTTTTTTCTATGGCTAGATTTTGATACGGTTTTAATCCGTTAATAAGATTTAAAAGATTCAACAACAGAATTTTGCCCTTCAAGCTGTAACCAATGTTCATAGAGTAAGGTGATTGGGGTTCTTAAGTTTTTTCCATAAACTAATTCTGCAGGGCTTAATCCAGTTGACTCACGAGTTATAGTTCGCAAAGCAAACAAGGTTGCATAAATATACGGCTCCCAATCTGGGGAGGATTCTGAACATTAAGTATTCGTTTTATAGAACTAGTTCTGTGTAATCGTTCAAATGGATTATTTTGTGGATAATATGAACTATGTATTATTTTTATTCCAAACCTCTCTAGAAATTGTGTAGTTAGAGCACTCATAAACGAAGTTCCCTGATCATGTCGGATCTCTTTCGGGCATCCCATTCTGCTAAACATTTGAAGAATTGTATCAACAATTGGTGTGGATAATATACCTTCTAAGGCAACAGCATCTGGATATTTGGATGCAAGATACATAGCAGTAAGAATATATTTTTTTTCCAGAAGGTGTGGCAGATAAAGGACCTACAGCATCTATATATTTCTAAAAAACTCAGATATTATTGGTACTACTATCATAGGAGATTTCTTTTTCTCTCCAGCCTTTCCAACTCTTTGACAAGGATCACAGGATTTAACGAATACTAATTCTTTGAAATAGTTTGGACAGTAAAAATTTCAATCTTTTGTTTTGGTAAATCCAAGATGAGCAGATGTACCTTCATGACAAGCTATTTTGAGTCACATCATTTGAAATTACAAGAATCCATGCATTCACACAAATGCATAAAATGGGAACACATTGAATATGTTTATTAATTTATTTCAAACAAATTCTAAGTTGTAATCAATATGTCAATAAGTTAGCAAATGAGTCATGTGAATGAGTTAACTTTTATGGACTTGTTAAAAACAATGCTTTAGGTTCAGCAGTGTAATAATAATTATAAAACCAAAATATCTTTAAAGTGTTGACATAGACAGTGCATCTCCCAGATAACTAAATATTAATAGAACATATTTCTCTTTTACATCTATGTATAAACAATTTTATGTTATATGAACACTACCCTTAAAAAGTCATATCTGGATAAATAAGAAGTCTATGATATAAGGGGGGGATTGAAGTTGTTTTGTTTTCATACATATCAAGAGAACTCTTGTAATATTTAGATTTTTTCTGATTACACTAGGCAGTGCAACTTAATAATAACAAAGACATTCAATATGTTTGAAGATTTCTTTAGTCATAAGTTTAAAATCTCTTCATTTATTTTCCATTGAATGGTAGCATTTTATACACAATTACTAATTCACTCTAGAACTGTAGCTCAAATTGGATTTTGAACCACTATGAACACTGTTTATATGATATTTAAGTTTGACACCCAAACTTAATATCGTGTAAAATATAAAAGTGAAATTGTAAAATCAATTTTAGAGCATAATTCTCCCGAATGAGAATCAAATTTAAGAAATTTAGGTTTTACCATCATATAAAAAAAAAAAAAAAAAAAAAAAAAAAAAAAAAAAAAAAATCCTTTCATAACAACATTTGCAGTTTTTGTAATGTATTATAAATGTAGCATTTAATGTAAATATATATGTAATCTAGCATCAATCCTTTTCTATTGAAAAAAATTCAAAATTTACTAATAATAAAACAGAAAATGTGAATGAGAAAAACATTCACATTTTCAGAATATTTAGAAGATTTATTTGTAAATCCAAGAAAAAAAGCAATGTGATAAAAAGAAACTCACATACAGTTCTTTTAAATAACACTAAAATTTAAAACATATTGAAAAGTGAGAAAATATTTTTATTTACATTAAAAACTACAACTAAGCACAGATAATGAAATAATGTGTACTTAATATTACCTTAAATAATAAAATTAAAAAAAATAAAAACACAGATGTATACAAGAATATACATAGTTGTAAATATTAAGTCCCATATTTTTGTAATAAAAAATAGTGCCTATGTATAAATAGAAGCAATAAAAAAAAATTTAAGAGTTTGTTGCAGGATTTTTAGCTAAAAGTGGTTTCCTTCGATTGGATGCTGGTTTGGATGGCTTGCGGAACTCCTTAGTTTTCTGTAGTTTTGGGAGGTGAGATTGTTTTGAAAAATTGTAACTGTTTTCTTTATTTTTCAGGCCAACTACACTGAGGTCAGACTGTAAAATAAAAGAAAATTATATAGAGATTTTTTTTTTTTTTTTTAAAGAAATTGAATAACATTTTATTATATACTGCAATATCATAAAATTTGTGAGTTTTTAAGACAAAATATAAATAAAATTATGTAAGAATATTGTAGCCGTAATTAAAAAATGTGACAACAAAATACACACATGATTTTTTGGTTATTGACACATATAACTGTATAATATAACCACAGACCCACTAATTTTCCTATATTTTTAAAACTTCATTTAGATCCTTACTAATTCTTTTGAATTTAAGTTATTAACAGAATTTAACTTCAATGTCAGAGTGGGCAATTATACCTGATTTTCCATAGAAGGGAAAAGTTTTAAAAATGATAAAAATAAAATTCACTATTTTCTATTCAGCTAACTAAAACTCATTTTATGAAAAAGTAACAACTTAACCTAGCCTCATTTTATGATACACCTGTTGTTGAGGAGCTACAAAAGATCTCTTCTATTTTTTTTTTTTTTTTTAAATATTTATCTTGACTAGAGTGTTACGTCTTTTTATAGTTTTTTATTAAGGAGCCAAATAACTTGTAAAAATATTTCTGTGTTGATTAGCCGTCTTGACAGTAAAGAATTCAATAGTTCAAGAGTAGGATCCAATCAATTTACCACATTTGTCCATTAATGACCATATTATGCATAGAGATAATTAGACAAGGACCTATAAAGTAAATTTCAAATCACTATATACTTGCAAGCTCAAGGTGAGATTTAAACCAGCAGATTTTGAACTAAAGGTTAGATCCAGTCTGTCAAGGAATTATAACTGATCTAAGTAAATATTGATATTGTCAATACCATAACAAATAGTTTATTATATTTATCGCACATTTAACAATTGTCAAGATTTAAAAATGAGCAATATAAAACAAACAGAAACATATATAAATAGTAATAGCAGAAAAAAAGTACCATTTTTGAATATTTTAGCATAAAATTTACAGAGCAAAAAATTGTTAAATGAGTCGTTTAAAAATGATAAGAAATTAAAATTTTACCATTGATGAAGCATTGGATTCAGTTTCCCAGTCAGTAGAATAGTAGTCATTCTCTTCAGTGGTAGGCGATCCATTGATAAGAGTGGATTCTGTTACATCAATATCAATTGCACTTTTGAATTCATCGCTTTCATCAAAACTAGAATCTAATGGTAGATTAACAGCTGAAATCATTTTGTCAGTTTGATAGGAACGAATTCTTTGCAAGATTCTGTCATGAGGAGAAGTAGCAGCAAGATATTTTGGATATTCATAGGTTTTCCTTAGTGGAGTAGTTCCTGAAGAAGTTTTAAAAATTGAGAGAAATTATCTGAAACTCGTATGAAAGTGATTTTGAAGTATAAATATATTTTAAAATTAAAACGTTATGCAAAAACTGTTATGGTATTTAAAAAACATAACAGATTCAGATTTATTGCACAAGAAAACTTGCTACATTTAATAAACAAAAATTAATGCATTAGATGATATAATATACGAGCTTAAGAACAAAATTATAATTTAAAAAAAGTATCTCAATATGAATTTCAGATCTGTGTGTCTGTGAGTGAGAGATTTTAATTTCTAGCATTGAAAAAGAACATTTACTTAAAAAATATTAATGTCAAAAGAAGCATTTGAAATTAAGATTTCTTTTTATACACCAGGACAAAAAATTTGGATTAATATTGGAGCACCTTAAGATGGTTTGATTCATTTTTTTTTTTTTTTGAAAATTACTATTATTGTATGTGGGTCTTATATGGATTTAATCATCAATAATGTAGATAAGTATGAAAACATGAATTAAATATTCTAAGATTCACTACTTTATAAAATTCCCAATTTTAATTGTGAATTTATCACAGAAATAGAAAATTCATTCATATATTTCAATATTATATTAAAAACTTAATAAAATTAGATTGCATAATATAAAAATAAATTTATAAATCATAACAAATAACACTATTATCAACTGCCCTCTATTGATAATAGATTGGAAGTCTTAAAATTCCAAAATGTTACTGTAATCAAATAGAATTTTTTTTTATACATAAAAAATCATTCCAAATAGAAATTAATAAATATTCCACTGAACTACAAATTTATACACTTAAATGTCACATTTTAAAAATGTGAAACATTTACATGCAATTCATTTTATATTTCTGCCTTAGAACTTTTCATAGCAAGAATTATTAGGTAAAATTAAAAGAAAAAAAATTAAGATTTTATTATACATTTCCAGCTAAAGATTTATTTTTGATAAACTTACAAAATGATTCATTTCTATAATGGGAATATTTTAATAAAACTTAGATAAATAATGATAGAAGACTTGAAAAATTAGGAAATATGCCACAAAGAAATATCTATGCTATTCAAACTTGAGAACATAATTTGTAATGAAGTTAAGCTAAATTAAGATTTGATGTCATAAAATAAAAATTGCTTGATGATTTTGCTTTAAATATAAATATTTGAAAATTATTATCACAAGCATCTAAAAAACTGAAATGGCAGTTTATACATTTTTTTGGAGGGAAAGCAAGAATTTCTGGTTTTTAGGAATTCTAAGGGAAAAGGGACTCACTTCTATTTGTAAGTATAATCATGACATTTTACCAGTAGTTAAGATATATTACAATTATAAACTTAGTTTTAGCAGTATAAATTAAAGTAGAAACAAAAACTTAAAGTGAAGATTATTTTACAAAATATAAGACACATTTATAGTTTTATATAATAAAGAAATTATACAAAAAAGAAATACCAGTTGGGAGATCTTTCTGTAAATCTTCAGAGATGAATTTTTCTAAGTCTTTATTTCTTTGAAGAATTTCTTTTCTTAAGTTTTCAGAAACCAGATTCATTTCTTTTTCTGAATTACTGATGATTTCAGCTGTGTGAGAAACTTTATTTAACAAACATTTATTCTCTTCTTCAACAATTGATATACCACACGTTACTTTGTCAGACACTGAGGTCTGAACAGCCTAAAACAGAAGTTAAAAAATTAGCACTATGTTTCCAAAATTAAAGTTTCATGGTTAGAGAAAAATAAAATGCATTTAAGTATTTTTTCATATGCTTAGTGACAATCATAAAATCCATGACAGTAGGAATCAATTTGTTAAAA
>JAPDSC010009200.1:221855-239125 GCA_026290005.1 Latrodectus geometricus | reverse complement strand
TATATATATATATATATATATATATATATATATATAATATTTCAAGTACATACCTCTTCAACTTTTAGAAGATCTGGTGTTTCTTTCAACATAGTCAAATTTGAAACTAATTCCTCTTCAGAACTTTCCAAGTCAGATAATTTCCTATGTAAGGTAATACAAGGAATGTCAAAAACATTCAAAAGTAAAACAAGTAAACATTTACTAACACAGAATCACTTAAACCAAATTAAAGTATACTTTCAATAAATACAAAATATCAAAATTAAAGAAGGTTGTTTTGAAAGAATTTTTCCTTACATGGGGAAAAAATGAGTTTAAATGAATTTAAGAAAGTAATAAGTAGAATATTTATGATTAATTTAAATAACAAATAGAGAGGATACAAAGAGGAAATCTTATATTTAGTCACTGAAACCTGGTAATTTCAATGCCTATAAATTTACAATACATTTTTTACACATCAGAAATTAAAATACATCTAATTTAATGATATGATTTAAAACATTGAATCTGAGAAATTATATCTAAAAGTAAGGAAGACTTCATAGGCAATATTTTAACTAAAATATTTATATTGAATTTACAAATATTGCTAACAATAACTGAATATTACCAGACTTAAAAAAAATCTTAGATTCTCCCATAACATTTAAAAATTTATCAACTATTTTAATAAGCAAATTGGTCTAATACGTCATCAATTTGAGAGCATTATATGCATGATTCTTAACAGGATAAAATAATTGAATAGGATAAATAAATAGTAATCAAAGTAAACTAAATCCACAAGAGCTGGAAATTTTTTTTTTTTATCAAATTTAAATGAAATGGATTATGGCTTATTTTTAATTAGTAAACATATAATCCACATTATTAAAATCTTAGATAATGAACAAATGATTTATAAAAATTTACCTATCAATATTTTTCAATTCAGTAACATTGTTTCTCAATTCTTTGGTTTCAAGCTAGAAAGCATAAAAATTAAAAATAAAATTGTAAGCAAATTACCTTAAACAATACTTACAATTAATGAGAAATAGTATAACCTAAAGAAGGTATTTTAAAATATATATTTACACATTTATTAAAAATTAGCACCTTAATGTATTTAGTTTTCAAAAATTAAAACTGATTAACTTTCACAAATCAGTTACAAAACTTATAAATATTTACCTTTCTTTATATACAAAAATATTTTTGTATAACTTTTTCTGAGAGAAAGTTTTAAATAAATAAATAATAATAAACATAAAAATAATGTCCATTTCCCTTTTAAACATTGAATGAAAAAAACCAAGAATATTTAAATGATTTTCAACATAATTGAAATAGAATTTCATTTATATCAACATTTTGGAATTTTCTGAACTTTTATAATACAAAATATGATAAAAGCACTAATAACTGAGGATTTTTTAGCTTTTGTAATACTTATGTAAAATATCAATTTTGAAATTATGTATAAAATGATCCTTAAATTTTAAAATTGTTTTATCAATATTTCAATTTATTCAATATTCAATCAAGTTTATTAATTCACCTTCTTAGACACTTACCCATTACAAACAGTATGAATGATTTATGATAAATAATTTTATAAAAACTAATCTTGTTTAGAAGAACCTAAAAATTTTAAACATGTCAAAGTATTTGAAAATTAGTTCTAAATTAAAAAATAAATAAAGGAAACATTAGATACAAATGCCTAACTTCTTACCCACCATGATTATATAATAACTCATCTTAAAATGTTATACTAAAAATTTATATCAAAAAACAATTTTCAAATAACTGTGGGGGGAAAAACATATTCCCTTCTCAGATATAAAATATTTATCAATTGAGTTTAAAATAATGAAGAATTTCATTTCCTTGGTGTAAAAATTATATGACTTTAAATTTTAGAAATTCTAATTCACAAAAGAGTTCCTTCAAATGTTTAAAATCAAGATTTGATATTCAACAAGGTTTCAGATTTGTGATAACAATCTTTGTTTATGATCATTTGGATTAATTAAATTTTTAAATTATATTCATTTTTACTTTCATCCAAAATTTGTTAACTACAAAATAAGAAATTTTCAATAAAAGTATGTTCAAAAGATTAATTTATTAACGGAAAATGTGAATTTTGAATAATTGTAACAGAACAATGCCCTCTAACGGTTAAAAACAAGATGACACATTATTAGATAAGCTCTAACCCTAGAGACTGCTGCTTGAAAATGTCTCAAAGAATTATTTTGTTCTAATGTTATGTTTTCATATTTTGATGTGTGTGTTTTCTCTGAGGAAAATAGATGTTAAATAAAAATATTAAATGCTAGCCCTTGTAGATTATTCCTCAGACCTATCACACAAAATTCAGTATTTATACAATCTAAGAAATATGTAACTTAAATGTTACTATGAAAGATTAAAATAGTGTTTGCTACCTTTCATCAACAAATGTCAACATAAATACACAGAACATTTAATTATATTCTAGCACATTTAAATTATCACCAGAGTAAGTTGACAAGTATAAAATTTTATATATTCAAATTTTAATGTAATTTTTAATTTTAATTAAACAAATATATATTCATATGGTATATAAAGTAAGCCATTTGAGAAAATTTGTTGAAATTAAGTAGGTGGGGGAAGGGGATCAAAATATGAATTTCAAGCTTCAATTATGATTTTATGAGCTTTTCCTGGAAAAACGAAAACGATTGAATACATCTATTTAGTACAATATATAATACATTACAAAGCATAAAATTTTACGTCCCAAATGTTTAAGTTTTGGAAACTTACATTTCAAATGCGATTAAAAAAAAAAAGGCAAACTAAGATGATTTATCTGATAGTATATAATTTTAAAGAATCTCACTTCAGAAATTGATAACCTAAAAAACTTTTTTTTTTAACCACTTTTTGTGAATGAAAGAAATTATTCAATATTTTTTTTAAAGAACTGATAATTAGGATTTTGGGGCACCAGACTCTTTAACAACAAAAGGTTTTTTTATGGTTAAAGTTAATAAAATACACTTCTCAAAAAGTGAAATTGTAATACCAAGAAATAAATGCATGTAGTGTCATGTAAATTTTATGAGCAATAGCAGTGAGATGGATATGAAATGAACTCTGATCATGTGGTACTTATATTTAAGCCAGCAACTTGCGCTTCTCATGAATACCTTCTGAGGTTTTTCGTAACATTTGCGACTTTCAAAGAAGCATCTAAAATGTCTCAAGATGATTGAAAAATCAATACCATTAGTCACCAATTGAGGAATGTGACTATATTGTTGCGAAACTTCATTAATTAGGAGTGTCGGTATGCACAATAGCAACTTGAATGTGGCACAACATTAGAAAAACCAAATATTGTTTTCATGATGAATTCAGGAAGGTCAACATGTATCCTAGAGAAAGTGGTGTGCACAGGTGCAAATCAAGAGCACACAGACTTGCATGTCTATTATTTGATTTTGAGATTCTTTCCTCACAGCATCTGAATCCAAAGCTGGTAGCTTCCAGAGCCAGGTATTCAAAAAATTGTATATAACAGATAGTATGAAGTACAGTTATATAATAGATACCAACAATAGGGTACAGTTGGCCCATTAACACAAGGCTAAACGCTCAACATTTTGTCATTGTATCTAGATCACTGAATGGTATCTGGTATTGTTCACGAATAAAACTCATTTCTGCTTGTGCAATAATGGCCCTTGCTTTGCTTCATACCATTTTCTAAGTCAATCTTGCACCAATCTGGCTGTATGCCAGACGTTATGGCTTAGAGTGGCACATTTGGTCACAGGTAGCCTCTGACACACTTTGATGGCTGGATACTACATCACACAAGTCATGGAGACTGTTGTTCAGCCATTGTGGTGAGGTGCACTGAACATTGTATTCCAGCAAGACAATGCCAGTCTGCATGTCTTGCATCTAAACCCCAAGAGTGATTGAATTTGACATCTTAAGCTGACCCACACAAACTCTAGATCTGAACCTAATTAAGCACCTGTGGGATTTCATTGGACATGATATAAATCAAGGACCACTAGTGCAAACTGTGGATGATCTGTACACAGAAATAGATGTGGTTTGGCAATGATTACATTGGGCAACTGCCAATAGATTAACTGGTATCATGCATTTCTAGATTGGGATCCGATTGCTGCTTGAGGTCGGTACATTAGATACTGAATAAAAAGATTTGCAATGACTTTTTTTAATCAATTACATATCCACTTCACAAGTTGATTCAAAAGTTGTTTGGTGTTATATGCATTATTTCTTAACGGCAATTTTATTTTTTAAGGAGTGTATTAATGCTTGACATTTATCAAGTACAACTAAAAGCATAATTAAGAAGGTAAATGAAATTAAACACCCTTTCTTCTCATGAATGGACCTAAAGTTAGATTCCAAAAATAAAAAGTCAGGTTAGAAATTTGAATTCCATTTAATATATAAGTTCTGCTGGGCAAGCTTTTCTAAAGAGTGACAAATTCCTTTTCATAACGTCTCAACAACAAATGAAGTTACTTTTATAACATTTCAGAGCAGCTGAAATGCAAAGAAAATTCAAGTCTAGAACAATCATAAGCATTAGAACATCGACATTTGCCAAAGTGAGAAAATTGGTATTTAACAAATATTTCAAACAAAAGTCAAATTAAAAAACTGAATATTGACATTAGATATTATCTACGGTAACATATGTATTGAAATTTAATATTTTATAATACTTTAAGGAATATACCTGAGATATTTGAAGGGAAACATTTTCTTCAATTTCATTCTGCTGTTTTTTAAATTCTTTTTCCTCTACAAGGAAATTGTTGATGGAAGATAACATTTCCTTGAAGAATTTTTCCTTCCTTGAAAATTCTTGTTCATAAATCTGAAATAAATTCCTATCGGTCAAACAATGGAGTTTTCAAAATCATAGAATAAAAGCATCTAAAACTAAATACTATGTGTAAGCACCTTAAGTACAAACTTAGAATAAAAATGGGTAGAACAATTATTTAAAATCAAACTAATACAAGGCAAATTATTGAATTGTCGGAATGAGTACACAAAATGTTAATTATAAAAATCAAATTAATGAAAAGATGAAACTTTCCAAC
The DNA here is from genome assembly GCA_026290005.1 of Latrodectus geometricus. NCBI lineage: Eukaryota > Metazoa > Arthropoda > Arachnida > Araneae > Theridiidae > Latrodectus > Latrodectus geometricus. Next base: position 233,984 of record JAPDSC010009200.1, on the reverse strand, counting down.
AAACAATTTAAATCACTTTAGAAATCTATATTTGAGATGATTTATTTTTGTGTAAATCTTTCCATTCAAAAATAAAACTATAATCATACATCATTATAGTATTCATAATTTACAATTTTTATAAGTCTTCATAAAAGCAAATTAAAGCTTAGTAAAAGGAATTAGACCTTTTCTTCATAACAAATTTTACTTTTAGCATTAAAAAGTAAGATACAGAGAAGAATATCACAAATTAAAAACTTACATTTTTTCTCTTTGATTGCAAAGAACTCAGACATTGAACTTTTTCTTCCAAATCCTGAAGGCTTAGCTCATGATGCTCGTAAAATAAATTTAATGAGTCATAAATTTGTTTTAATTTTTTAATCTTGTTTTCAGACTGTGTTTTAATATCATCATGAAGATCACCTATCTATAAAATAAAAAAATTCAACTGAAACCTAAAAAATTTAAAATTATATAGATGAACCAACTAGAATTTAAACGATTTTTAGCAATATTTTGATAAAGATTACAATTACATATTATAACATAATTTTAAAAACAAACTCTCCTTTAAAAAAAAAAAAAAAAAAAAAAAATTCTTTTAAACACTTTTACATATTAAGATTCAGTAGCTTAATCATTTGCCATTGGATTTGTAAGCCTTTACTCACAATTTCCAATAAAGGCTTCAAAAACATTGCATAGGGAACAATATAATAAACATTTTAAAGGAATTTCCAAAAAACCTATACAATAAACATAATTAGTGTTTTGATTAAATAGAGAGACCAAATAAAATCAAATTGCTTAAAATAGTAAACAATTTTTTTTCTTATCTATTAAGTATAATATTTTCCTGTACACAAGAAGCAATTCTTTAAAAATTGCTATAAAAATAGCAATTTCCATTTTTAACATGCAAAAGCATCCCAAGTTGTTTTTTTTTAAATGAGTAAAATAGAAATTTAAATTTGGTTCTTTATTGAAAGCTAATTTACATTATGATTATGAAACATTTGAAATGTAATTATACCTTTTTGACAAGTTCATTGTGTCCTTTTTTAATCCATTCTTCCATCTCAGCAAATATTAATTGCTGTTTTTTGACAAATAAGGGCAAAGAATTTGCTAAGAATACTTCATGTTCAGCAAAAAGCATACTCTAGAGATAAAAGACAATATAAAATACATGATAACATAAATATTTAAAACAAAACATTTTAAGTTGAATATTTGCTAATGTTTAGTAGTTATGTTAACTTAATAAACTTTGAAAATACAAAAAGTTTAAGATTAAAAAAAATTTCGTCCTACCACAAAATAGTTCCCTACTCAATACTATTCTTTTTATTGGGGGGGGGGGAACATCAAATCATGAAAATGCTAATAAAGATCTGTTTCTGACTAACACTACTTTTTTATCTATAGATATTTCTTTTAATAAGCCATTATATAAAATAACATCTTTGTGAATTTGATATAACTGTATTAATATCAATGAATAAGATGCAAAGAGTAATTAAAAGCACATTTGAAGTCTGTTTTAATTAGAATATGAAAGCATTAAATTCAAAGTTTCCAGAAATACATATATTTTTTTAACAAAAAGCTCGCGATATTGTATAAGAATTCTTTTCTAACAAAAAACGTTAGAAAACTTCTCAGCAACTTTTACATTGTAAAATTTTAGTAATAAAAACTAAGTATATTGTCCAAAATTTTCCATGCAGAAGCATTTGCACAAGATACTAAATTCTAATCATAAAAGTCTCATTATCAATAAAAATTTAAACTATCAAAACAAACATAGCTTGAAACAGGCAACATTAGTCAACTTCCCTTATAACAATGGAGAAAAGGACTAAAATTTGTAAAAATTATATTCTATGTGTTGTATTTACATTAAAGAATGAGCTCTCAATTTTATATTTATAATTATCATATTTTTATTTGATAATTTTGAATTTAGATAACTAAGAGAAATTCAACCACCTGAATGTTAAGCATAAGCTTATGATTAAAATTTTTTTTGAAAAGTCCTAACACTAATTAGTACTTTTTTTGATAATTTAACTACACAAAATAAACTGTAAACGTATTATATTAAACACATTTTCTTGATGAAGAAATTTGTAATAAGGATTAGATACAAATTGTACTGGCTGTTGTCACATATGACACTTTGCAAAGCCAACCCTGCCCATCGGTGACTTTACAAATAAAGTCGGAAAGAGTATATACAATTTTAGAAGAGCACCCCCTTATGAGGGTGGAGGTACGATTTTAGCTCATAGATATCAGTACCATCAGGGTCTTCCAACTTTATGAAGCTAGGGAAGTCCCAGAGTCTGGTTCCTAACACCCCCAGAGATATTAATTTAGAATTTGAACATGAAGGACATGACAACCACAACATATTTTATGTGCCCCAGTTGCAATTAGTGAACATGATGGATCTTCGGATATGCCAGGATTCGAACTCACCACCCTTCAGTAACGAGAATGACACCCTAACTAGGGCATCAGAGTCAATTGTACTAGTTTAAATAATTTAAGTCATATAGATGTCTTATTTTTTATTATTAGACGAGATTGCATATTTGAATCTATTTTGAATACCTGTTTTGATAAAACTTTTTTTTTTTTTTTTTTTTTTTTTTTAAAAATTTTTTTTTATTATAAAATAGTACAAAATTTTATTCACAGCTGAAAATTTAAATATTTTAAGTTCGTAGAGAAAGTCCTTATACACTGTCTACCAATAAGTACTTGGACACCTGTGACAGAAAAGAAAAACTAATTTTATTCAATATCAATAATTGGTGTAGCCTCCACGAGAGGGAATTACAGCGTGTACCCTACGGGGCATACTTTCCACAAGTTTTTGTATTACAGCTAGTGGCATTGTCTTCCATTCGGCTTGGAGTAGACATATAAGTTCCTTCACCGATTTTGGGTGGGTAGTCCACCCCTTTATTCGGCGATCCAACTCATTTCAGAAGCTCTCGATAGAGTTCAGGTCTGGGCAGGCCTGTCCAGTCGATAAACTATTGGCACCATACCAAGCCTTGATTAACCTCGAAACACAACAACTGACATTGTTTTTCTGAAAGTAACAGGGGTCCAACCTGTAAAACTGCCATAACGTAGGAAGGACATTGTAATCCAAAATAGTACAGTAGGCATAGTCGTTGTGCTTACCATGAATGGGGACCAAAGATCCCATCCCTACCAGGAGAAACACTCCTAGACTATAATTCTACCTACACCAAACTTGACTACTGGCACAATGCATTCTGGCAGGAGATGTACTCCGGGCATACGCCAGACCCTGCTACCCGAACGGTAAAGAGTGAACCTTGATTTGTCACTTCAAAGAACCAGTTTCCCATGATCTACGGTTCAATTTGATATGATTAACACCACATTAACCAAGCAGTGTGGTTGGACTTTATGATCAAATGCTTATGGGCTGCAGTACGCCCATAAAAACCATGCAGATGTGCTTCCTTACGAATGGTATTCATTGAAACAGTACTCCTGGATGTCTGTTGAAACTCCTCGCAGAACAGGGCCATCGGTTGGGTGCGGTTCTTCGAATTTCTCTGGACAGCACCCCTTCTCTATCTCTCAGTTTTGTTTGCTTGCCGATTCGGGGCACATTTCAACAATCAAAGCTCACCTTCCACTTCTTAATCCCATAGGCCACTGTCGATTTTGGGTACTTCAGATTGCTAGATATGTCTCCTAAGGATCAGCCACATTTGTGATACACGATAATTATAACTTTCATGAAATCAGGGACCTTTGAGCTGCGCAGCATCCTACACGATATACACAAGCAAAGGCTGGGACATATCTCGGGACCACTGATATCGTCATTTGCATAGGTGTCCAAGTATTTATTGGCAGACAGTGTATGTCATTAAATGAAATCAAATTTTTGAAACGGATAAATATATTTTTTAAAAATTCTAATTAAATTGACGTCTCTCACCATCTAACTCCAAAAAATCTCTAATAAGACTTAAATATGTGAGAAATTTTTATCTTTGAATGAATTATTCTCAACCACCAAAAATTTTTTAGTGACATTTTTATTTAAATAAGTTTATATGGTATTAAAAATTTTATTTCTTATATTAAAGATATAACAAGACAAAATAATTTCATTTCTATCATACAATGTATATTTATAATACATTATCTTCATAATATTTACTGAAGAGGATACTATAAAAAACTAATAAATCAAATTTAGAACACTTAAAATACCTTAAATTTCTTAAATATAACAGTACGAATTGTCATTTTTATAATAAAAAACTTTATTTCATATGAAAAATTCAAAAACATTACAAGCAAAGAAATACTTTTATAAAGAGAAAATAAATTTGTAAACAAAATAAGAACAAATGTAATAATTTTTCAGCCACCACAGAAAAAATTGGAAGAAAAATTAAGTTTTTTGATAGAAATGAAACAACTGAAAATAAGAAACGCGACTCTGATAACAAAAATTGATTACCTTTTTTGAATCCAATGCCTGAGACAGAGAATCCATCCAATCTTTTTGCTTAATAAAATTTTCATTCAAAGCCAAAGAAACATTACCAAGTTCATTAGTTTGCACTGAAACCATTTCTTTCAGAAGAGATAGAGATTTTTCTTTATAAATATTTAAACTTGATACAAAGTGATCTGAAATTGTATATATTACATAAAGTTAATGATGAATAGAAGTTATTAAAAAGCTTGTTTAGTGAAAACTTTTGTAAAAATATGTTTTTTGACAAATTTTTTATTTGCATATAGGGCACAGTGCCTGTACCAACTTAATTAATAATTCCACAAAGTAGAATTTGCATTTCTTTGCAAAAATGCAATTGCAACTTTTTCAAACTTTTAATTTCCTTTCTCTAAAATTTAAAAAAAAAAAATGCCAAATATTTTATTTAAAATGTTTAATTTTTTTTTTAACATACAACTTCTTAGGAGAACAGCACAATAAGTATCATAGAAATCTGCTAAAATTATTGATTTTTTTAAAATCAATTTTTACAAAATATAATTACAAGTAATAAGCATTAAATGTCAAATCTAAGACTTTTCGGCAAAATCAATTCCATTCTTTATGACCAATCCGAATTTCCCAGTTTTTCCGCCGCGAAGACATTTTAAGTTGTCCGTGCAACCATCCCAATAGTGATCTCGGATATTAACAATTTAATTTGTCTTATGTCATAGAATTAATGAATTATTTAAAATCAAAATTTACTACAGTTTTTGCTTTAAAACCTAAAACATACTGTGCAAAGTAAGGCACTGTATTTTTGGTTTTATAGTGGAATAAAATCGAAACAATTTGATAAAGTGGGATGCTGAGATTATATCCAATAGCCGACGCATGATAGTGACGCACCGAGTAGTCTAGTCTACCTGACACTTCAGGCCGTTTAGTTTCACTTTAATTAATAGTCTTACGTGGCAAGTCGCTTGCTTCCTACCGCACTGATTGGAATTTGTTTAAAAAATGTTGAATGTTCAAACTGTTGAATTTGTTTTTCAACAACCCGTCCAAAATGACTCAGCCAGGCACCAGTGCTAAAAGAAATAAAACATACCATTATCACAATGAATGGGAAGATGATTTCTTTTTTGTTATGGTGAAGGAGAAATGTGTTTGTCTCATATGTAACTCAAGTTTGGCATTACCAAAAAAAGAAAACGTCAAAAGACATTTTAAAACCATGCACTTAAAATACGCTACAGACTTTCCGATCGGCAGTGAACTTTGAAAAGTTAAAGTGTATGAATTAAAGTCGAATTTACATTTACAGCAATCAATATTTACGAAACCAGGTACCAAAGCAAAAGCAGTAACATTGGCGTTGTTTAAAATTACAGTTTTGATAAAGCGAAAAAAACCATTCGAAGATGGAGAATTGATAAAAGAAGCTTTCATTAAAGCAGGAGAAGTGCTTTTCCACTATTTTAAAAACAAATCTGAAATAATATCGTCAATAAATAATATTTCCTTGTCGCGTAACACTGTGATGCGACGGACTGAAGCTATGAATAATAATTTGGAAATTTATTGAATGACGATTTAAAAGCTTGAAAGTTCATATCACTTCAATTTGATGAATCCACAGATATTAGTGACATTGCATGGTTATGCCTTTTTGTGAGAATGGTTTTCTTTGGGACCACTCTATGGAAACTACTTTGACTATGTTTCTTAATCATAGATTATTTCACATTTTCTAATACTTTTCATATTTTCTGTCTTGTTCAAATTTTCACCTTTATTTATAAGGAAACAATAAAGATAATTGAAGAAGTAATAATTGATTTTCATATTTGGTTCTTTGGCTAATAAGTTTGCCAACTACTGTTCTAATGAATTGATTGGTTTATTGCACAACATGAGAGGGGAATTGTTTCATTAGAGTTAGACTGATGTATAGTTAAAAATGAGTTTCAAATCACTACAAAGATTGATGGCCGAGCTGAGAATCAAACCTTTAAAATGTTATAGTAAAAATATATTTTTGAAACTTATCAGAATAACTAATTCTGATAAACAGAAATGTTCTTTATATCAATGTTATATTTGGGTATAAAAATAGAGTACAAATGTACAGATTTAAGCGGATATAAATAGGATATTGGACATTTCAAATAGTTCAAGATGCAATGAATTTCAGTTCATATTTTGTTTATCTAGTAGTTTCAAACAGAATTTGGAAAAAGCATAAAAATTCAAGTTTAATGTTGATTAAAGAAAAATATATTAATTTTCAACACTACACTTCAAGAAATCTTGATGAAAAATATATTTAAAAATACATAATTTCATTCAAGGACAAACTAATGTTTTATTTATTGGGAAATATTTGATTTCATAATCTGAAGATCAAAAACATGTGCATAAAAATATCTGGCTTCAAAGTTTAAAACAATATTTTCAATGGATTTTTATCAATTAATGCAGCGGCAATTTCTTTCTGAAAAGAAATTTGAGCTTACCATATCGAAAAATTATAAATAATCAAGTATTGATCAAATTACATATTATAGACTGGAAGGGGGGGGGGGCTGAAATTGATGAACCCATTTATTAAAATAGATGGGTTTTTCAACAATTTAAATATCTCAATATTTTATTAGTTAATATTTTAATCCTTGACCCCTCTGGATGTACATTATGCAATTTCCACACGCAACTTAATATAGCAAAATTTGCACATTTAACAATTGTTTCATTGCTTGTTAAGAAGCGCATCTTGCCTTTTCACCATATAATTAATATAACAAGTTATGTACAGCATTAAACATCTAATTTGTAATTTTGGGATAACATTTGAAATTGGATTTTTTCTGACAGCTTAGTTTTCCTTTATAAAATTTGATATCAAAATCTTTCTAGAAAGAAAATATGCACATTTTAATCCTCCAAATAGGTATAGGCTTAAAACATCTAAAAAAAATTTTTTTAAAGCGATTTTGGTTTTCAAATCAAACACTCAGAGGGTTAAATTTTAAGCGTGAAAATTTTTTTTAGGAAAATATTATGCATCAAATGTTAACATACATGCTCTTTAGTATAACAATTACGCAGTATACAAAATACATTAGGCTTTAAAAATTTAATACATTTTTAAAAAGAAATATTATCTTACTTAAATCATCATGTATATTCTGCAGATTTTGAACTTGTTTAGATTTTGACATGGAAACCATAGCATCTAACTGAGCAAATTGCTGCTGATACATTTCTTTGAAATTTTGGCAAAGTTCTTCATTGGATTGTTCCACTTTTGATTTTCTATCAAGCTTTGCATGAAGTTTATAAATATCATTTGTTGTTTGATCTGTGACTTCGAGAAGCTGCAAGAAAGAAAATATGCAATTGATCAAAATAATTTAAAAATTTATATACATTTTTAATGCATAAATGAAAACAGAACTCACTGTTTGTGCCTGCTCTGAAAGCTTTTTTTCTGTTTTACAATGAGCAGTGAGAAGACAATTTTTCTCATCTCTATCTAAAGCAGTTTTTTCAAGTGCCTGTATAGTGAATGTCAAAAATGAATGAAGTGCAGAAATTTGTTAATGGTATCCTGTTTTATTTTAAATTAAAAGTTGCTTAAAAATATAGTAACAAAATTGGTTTACTCTTATATAAGGTAAATTTGTATACAAGAGAAAACTAATATCAAATATGGAAAATTATAATTGTTTATCACACTCAAACTTGCAAATTCATATTTAAAAATTCATATGTATATATAATTCATAATATATTCTTAATATTACTAAAGAGAAAGATTGTATATAGAAAGTACATAGTAAAAAATCTAAAATAGATAAGACTAATCAAGGACAATCAGAAAATAAAATTTATTTGAATGATTCATTTGCCAAATAATTTTTTTAAATAAAAAAAAATTGTATTTAAATACATTTTTTTCTGCATATTACAGATAGCTAATAGATTGGTTTAAATTTTAAAATTAACACTTACTACAAAGAAATCATAACACACTAACTAATAAAACTTGTGTTTATGATTACTTAAAAAAGTTGGTACCTTTTGAGTGCTATTTAAAACTGTTTTTGTCTGTGATAACTTTGTTTGTGTTTCTTCCTGCTGCTGTTTGGCTTCAGTAAGTTCCTCTTTCACTTTATTCAAATAGTCTTCAATCTAAATTAAAATTTAAAATTCTATCATTAAATATTTATGTTAGTTACCAAAAGATTATAAAAGCATTCAAATTCTAGGAACATCTGGTACCTTTACATTTTTAGCATCAAACAATACAAGATGAGCATTATACAATAGGATAAAAAGAACTTCTGCAAAAAACACAAGAGAAATCCAAACATGATAAACATTTTAAACTTTTATCTAACACCAGCTTTATATTTTACACCACACTTTTACACACTTTTATCTAACACCAGCTTTATATAAATAGAACTTCTGCAAAAAACACAAGAGAAATCCAAACATGATAAACATTTTAAACTTTTATCTAACACCAGCTTAAGTGTTAGATAAAAAGTTTTCGATTTTAGAATATCTTCATTTTTATTCCTTAAAATGTCTATATAGAATTAAAAAATTTTTTAAAGAATTATAATAAAACAAAATAAATCATTAAAAATGACAGAAACTATTTTGCAATGGTGGGGATAAAAATAAAAGATAATTTTCCTGAAAGCAGTTAAAGTGTTCATTCTATTTTACTATCACTTAAGATTATAGAATGCACCTGTTATAAAAAAAATAAAAAAAATTCTAATATTATCCAATCATCCTTTTTATTTGACACAATATTTAGATTCATTTAAGTACTCAATCTTTTTCTTAAATAATGTTTTCAAGCAATATTAATTTTGTCATATACACAATGTAAATAATGTGTAATTCCCAAATTCAAAGATTTATTGGATTAAAAAGCATTGAAATATTTTTATACATACCATTCTATTATCTTCATTTAAAGTTTCCAGTTGTTCTTCTAATTCTTTTATTTTAACTTTATTACATTCTATTTCCTTTATCATTTCCCTGAAATTGAGAGAAATCTTAAAACTTAAGGGTTTCTTTTCCAGATGAAACAGTTAAACTAATTATAATCACTTTGCTAAATTAACTACACAGATCACATTTTGACACTGATTTATCGAATAATGCTTTTCCAACTTAAAAAAAATTTCCTTGCAGAGTAAATCATAGATACTTAAACTTCTTTTAAGTAAAAATTTTGTCAAGATCTAAATTTCTTCTATTTAATATAGAGAGGCTTAGTTTAAAAGTTTCCAAAAACTCTAAATTCAATGATAGAAAATTTTGATGAAATTTATAAGGCTTTCTCAAAAATAAAAACTATACTACTTTAAATTAATCTTTCATAAAATAAGTAATATTCTAATATGCATTAATTCTAAATTCTAGTGAACAAAACTTTAAAATTTCATTTTATATTTATTAAAATAAATATAAACTTTTCACAAAAAGGTTTTTAAATACTGACTAGAAAGACAAAATTAGATTAATATAGTTACTCTAAGAAGATACAAGATATTAAAATGAAAGCTTGCAAAAAAAAAAAAAAAAAAAAAAAAAAAAAAAAAATTCCCTGTTTATTCTCACATGTTTAAAATCTGATATTTAAGTGTTTTACTACTATGATTACAGACCATCACAACTCCATAACAAAACCTAGTTTTACAGTTTAATCAATATTTTTCTTTCACATATATAACAAAAGTCAATCATTTAAAATAATTCTAGTTTGACTAGAGGAAAAATTCTGAAGGATCTATAATAAAATGGTTGGTTACGATGACCTAAATAAGGCATGAAGCACCTTGCCTTGCCTAGTATTACAGGCAGTTTTTATTTCTCAAAATTTAAAACCACTACTCATGCTGGCAAAAAACTCTGAAATAGACATGTTTTTACAAGATAAGGAAATCCAGAGTAAATCAACTGAAATAGAAATGGAGCCAAGAAATTCCTTTGGTACAGGAGATAAAAATAACTACTAGTTACTCCAAGTTTGGAGTACAGCAGAATATTATTAGTTGCATGACTACTTATCTAACTGGGATAAATGCCCTTATTTGACTGACTACTTTGGGTACTCTCAACACCAAAACATTACACCACAGCTTCATAAACGCCTTCTGTGACTCCATAAACAAAGTGATAGATCCATTAAATGGAATTTGGTTGTTTTGGATTTGGTGCTTTGTACAAAATGCGTTAGCAGTGCCTTGACTATTTTAAATCCAATACTGAAAAAACTATAACCATATTAAACATTAAATATATTCTGGAGTTCTAACAAGAATATAAAATTAAGAGTTAAATATATTAGTTTTATCTTACGCATAGTTATCTGAAGCAATGTAAAAACCTTCTTTATTTCGTGTTGCTTCAATATCTTTCTGCAATCTATCAATTTTTTCTTGATATTCCTGAAATGCAAAAATTTATTGATAAAAACATTAAAAATTTTTAGGATATTAAAGAATTTTTGATTATCAGATTTATGTTTGAAAAATAGTCCAATTGGTTAACAAATTGCAAACAGTTATATTTTCTTTAATCTTAATCATTAAACATGTTCATTACAAAATTGTGATTTTTTGGTCCGGCCCTAATGAAAATAAATTTGCATCCCTGGAAAATTTTTAAAGCTTCTAAGAAATATTTTCTAGAATAGCTACTGCCAACATTTACCATTTCTAGAATTTTTTTTTTTTGTGCCTACACAAATATTTCTTTTAAGAGAGAATTCTTAAAAAAGGAGGGAAAAAAAACTAATTCAGTATATCATTTGATTGACAGTATTAAATGCGGCAATAATTTTTTACAACAGTAGTTTGTAAAATTTTAAATCAATTTGAAAATGTTCTTGAAGAAAGCAGACTAATAATTTTTAGTTTATGCAAACTTAATTCTGAATTGACAGCAATGTTACATATTTTTAAAGTTGAATCGTAATACAACTTTTTATCCCAAGCATACTATAAGTATAGCGGGGGGCCAAGACGTCGACTGGTAGACTGCGAAGATATTTTAGGTAGTCCATGTGACCATCCCAATAATGACCTCGGATATTAACAATTTAATTTATACACCGTATTTTCCTGTATATAATCTGCAGCAATTTTTCCCGGCGAATAGTCTAAAACATGTATTGCTGATAATATGGGTGTCGCATAACATAAAAAAAATGCACAGTAGGATTAAAAATTTAATAAATTGTATAGAAAAAAAAAGCATTTATTATGAAAAATATCAGTCTAGATCCACTTCATTGCAAAGTGCGATAAACTTGAGATGAAAGCATAAGATCAATCAAGAGCGATAATTTCGAGAAGATTCTTGTAAAACTTATTGATATTTAACTTCTAATATCTTTTAAAATGATGCTAGACATATTTAATTTAATATATATTTGCTTCGTTAATATTTAAATGAAAGAAATGGATTTACAAATTGCGTATTTTATATAATTTTTTTTTTATACCGCGCGTGCTTTGTTTTTTACTTCACATTAACACATTTGACACCATTTTTTTTATTTGCTTTCGCTATAGCTTTTAATTTAAAATCTGCTT